>CACRXP010000702.1:125362-154299 GCA_902702965.1 Spirometra erinaceieuropaei | reverse complement strand
GAACTCACGGCCTGTGAGTTAGAAGTCCAAATCCCCTAACCGCTGAGCCACGGTCTCGTTGTTCTGTCGCTTTCGATCGAGAATATACCATTTTGGAATGCTTTTGTTTTGCCAAACAGTTACATTTAACCGTAAACGTTTCCCTTAAGTAGCACAGATGGAACAGCTAGACTTTGTTATGTACCAGAGGTTGCTGGCAAGCTTGTTTCGGACTTCTTATTGAAAATGGTGCTTATCCTACGTCCATAGGGATCAGCCTAAATGAAACATTGCTATAAAAGTAAGTTTCCTTATATGAACTGCAAAATGTGAACAGAAGATTATACAGAAAATTATATGACTCTCTTCATAAGACATGCATCGGTGGTAATGAATTTTTCATTCCCTGAGTCCCAGTTATGAAGTTAGCAAAAAGTTACCTTCAGGCCGGCTCTCTAGGCACAATTTTTTTCGAGTGGTGTTTGGAATGTATGTAGTTCAAGTTACATTTAGGATAGAATAATGTTTTTTATTGTACTAGTTCTGTTATCAGCGGCGATATGGACACAGGGATCTCCAGATATTTCATTGGCTTCAAAAAGACCTTGAAAACACTTTGTGGAGCCGCACTCACAGATTCGGACAAAATTTTGATTTTTCAAAGGTCCCGGTCGGCAAATTTCAGCCACCTTGCTTAGAATCCATGTTTTCTCCCTTGCAAATATAGACTCGAGGAAGACAGAACCCTGATCCTATCAGGGGCTTGTGTTACTGTTCTTTTTGATACGAAGGCGTACTTCAGTGGAACAGGACATATACATAAACCATTCTTCCAAATGTCCGGGTGCAGTACAGAAAGGATCTTTATACCTTTTTGCAGGTTTTTAATGCCCATCTAATTGTTGTTTTGGCCAATTTTTCGAGCTCAGTCAAACCTCTATGTCCTTTCCGAAGATTAGAACCATTCCACTTATCCGTTGTTACTTCTTTTTCCTTGAGACCTGTTTACTTAACCAACTTAATTAAACACATTATTTATTCCATAGACGAGAGTTGGAAGGGTTCATTCGTGATATTTCTAAGTCTAACATGAAAACTGCTCACGCTATCATTGTAGGGATTATAAGATTTAAAAGTCGTAATTGAGCTTCCAACGGACGCTTATAATACCGGCATGCGGAAGGAGCTTTGTGGTAAGAGAATTCATGTTTTTGAGTTGCCGTTTGCATCGAAACACTCAGATCCAGTATTTATATCCGGCTGCCATACATGCCACTTTGGTGCAAGAATCCCCGGGGAAGTTCGATAGATTTTCCGTGAATTTTGCCATGTTTTCACGAAACACGGGTTTTTTAGCCCATACCTGCTGGCGGCAGATAAAATGCCCATAAAAACTGGTTGTTTTGACAGAGGTTAATATGACACCTACCTGGAATGACCGTTACTTTCAAATCAAATCCGTTTCGGCACTTCACTTTGCTGAGCACAGTAGCTTTATCCCGAGTCTAGATATCTAGGATCACATTTGCTATCACCCCTTTAGGACCTCCGGATGACAACCCATAGTAAACCAGTGGATGACCCATTATCATCAATGGGAAAAGTTTGGTTGCCTGTGCCATAAGTTATCTTTTATAAGGTGTTTAGAAGGATGTAGGGTTGGCCAATCTGAGATTTCAGTTCTCCGATGTTCCAGGTTCCTTTGCAAAAACATGCCCCGATTTTTCCGTCGATTGTGATTGACGCTGTCATTTTTTCCGGTCGATGCTGACTTCGATATAACACTACAGAGGAGTGAAGCTCAACAAACCATTCAAAAAAGTGGGCGTTTCCTTATTTACTGGGATCTCCCAAAGTTTACTCTATGGCATCATAAAAAGTGTACTGAAATCGGTGTTTGTAAACTGACAATTACAAGGGACCAGGAAGTTCGCTCACATTTGATTTGGCGAAAATCACATCCAATTCACATCGGACGAGCTTGGCAAATTAAGGAAAAAAGTCAGTTAATATTTTAGCCTTGTTTTTGAACAGAAATATATGCCAATTTCTCTCACAATCACAATTAAAGTAATAGAGTACTCTTGCAATCAGTGATAAAAATGCATTTGCGAATGAGAATGCTCCTGGTTGGATATTCGGGCAGTACGTTTTTTCAGTTGTTGTTTCCGAATCAGGTGAAAAAATGAGTTAAAGTCAGTTTAAGTCAGTTTATTTAGGGAATGAGGCTTTCGCCATTGATCTCCCTATTCATATCGATAAACAGAAATAAAGTCATCAATTACACAAGCAAATGCGGAACGTTAAAATGTTAGCGGTAAGTGTGAGCCAGGAGCAAACTGGCGCCGCTAAAACAATCGTTATTATATGAACAGTAGTTTCTCAATAAATGAGCATCTAGTCTACACTTAAAGGAATCGACACTTTTGGAAAGAATCACAGCATCAGAGAGTCCGTTCTATGCCCCAGTGACCCTGTGAGAGAAGGCGTTCCGTCGGACGTCCGAATGAGCCTGCTTCCTCTGCAGTTTGGAGGGTTGACCACGCAGACGGTCAGACCCGGCCAATTCGAAGAATTCAGCAAAGTCTAGGGCACACTCACGGCTTCTGACAATCCTGTAGGTTTGAATGAGATCGCCGCGCAGTTGCCTGTAATTTAGACGAAACAGATTTAGTTCGGTCAGCCTGGTTTCGTAAGGCAGATGTTGAAGATTCTTGACCATCTTCGCAGCCATCGCCTGTACACTTTCCAGTCCTTGATAATCTTTCTTCAACCACGGTCGCCAGGCCTGGACTGCATACTCTAAGTGAGACCGGTCGAATGCTTCATAGGTTTTTCCGAACCACTCTTTATCGATCTGCACTAATCCTCGCCTCAGCGCAAATAACATCCTTTAGCACTTTTGGTTGCCCTTTTACACTGTGATGATGGTTTCAGCGAGGAGGTCATTAAGACGCCGAGGTTTTTCTGTTCCACAACATTTGAAAGGGGCTGACCAGCAAGGTCGTATTGAAAGGAATCGTCCTCCTTACTGGTCCGTCTGGTGCGGAGTCTCAGAAACACACATTTGTTCACATTAAAATTAAGGAGCCAACGATCTGACCAACTGTTCAGGCGGTTGAGACTGTCTTAAAGCGCGTACCTGTCTGCGTTAGATCTGATGGGTCGTTACAGCTTAAAATCGTCAGCAAACATGATGGCGCTGCATCCCAGGTTGTCGACGCAGTCGTTAATGTAAACCAGGAATAGCAATGGCCCTAAGACGCAGCCCTGGGGTACACCACTTAGGACGGGGGTAGGAGTTGACCTTGAGGCCTCAATGCACACGGTTTGTGATCTTCCGGTAAGAAAATCTGTTATTCATGTCAGCAGCCTTCCTCTTATCCCAATTTCAGAAAGTTTGTAGATTAGGTGCTTGTGTGGGACGCTGTCGAACGCTTTCTTAAAGTCTGTGTATATGACATCGACCCTACCATCGTCGTCCAGTGCGCGAGTCCATTGCTCCGTCGAGAGCAATAAACTGGAAAGGCACGAGCGGTTCTGTCTGAAGCCGTGCTGCAGGTCTGAGAGTAAATGGCCCTGCTCCAGGAACTTCATTGATGCTTTCTTAACTATGGCCTCCATTATATTACAGCAGATACTGGTTAGACTAACAGGCCGGTAATTGCTAGCATTAGCGCGAGACCCGCCCTTGTATATCGGAAAGATATTTGCTGTCTCCCATTCCGATTGCAGCCTCCCTAATTCAAATGATGAGCGGAAGATGTGCGCCAGTGGTTTGGAGAGTTCATTCGCCAATTATTTCAAGAATTTGGCCGGTATATTGTCCGGACCCGATGACTTTGCTTCTTTGCGATTTTTCAGCTCCCTTTCCAGGACAGCTGTTGGGAAGATTATGGAGTCAAGCAAGGGCTCAGCAGTCTCAACAGCATTGCTGGCACTGCGACTGCGAAACTCTGTTTCTCTGGTAAAAACCGAGGCAAAATACTGTCCTAGGTGTTCGGCTTTCTCGCTGTTCTCAATGATTTCTACACCATTATCATCCTTCAGCACCGCGACCGGGTCCTTATTTTCAGTCTGCTGTTAACATAGTGAAACAAAATATTAGGCTTCTGTTCAGCCTGTCGGATAATTTTGAATTCATACTCCTTCCGTGCCGGACGGATACATTTTTGACTGCATTTCGTTGACGACGAAATTCTTCGAAATGCGCTAGTGACGCAGTTTCCTTGAATATTTTCCATCTTTTGCTTTTCTTCTGTAACTGCCTATTATGTCCCTAGTTAACCAAGCAGGTCCAATAGTTGTTTTTTGAACTTTAGGTGGACAACAGCGCCTAATCAGATCGAGTGAAATCGTTTTAAAAGATCTCCAGTCGTCCTTCGGCTCTCCCCTGAATATTTGGTCCCAATTCACGGACAGCAATTCGTTCTTCATCATATTAAAATCTGCCTTCCATATATTAGGTTGGCTCTGTGTTCTCTTCTGGCGTTGAGAGAAGAGCGAGTTATCCCATAGTAGCGTAATATGGTAACTTTTCCCGAGAGGTGCATTGGCATAGAATTCGTCGATATTAGAGAAGTCTTTAGTGAAAACTAGGTCTTCACACTTCGCTCCCTGATTCTCTCTAAATCTTGTTGGCACCTACACATGTTGCGCCAGAGGGAGATCGAGTGTGAGGTCCAGTGGCTTATTGCTGACAGAGGCTGGCCCACCGTTAACTGCCATAGTTTCCCACTCTATTGCAGGTGCGTTAAAATCCCCAGCAATAAGAACCTCTTGGTGGCTAGCTGCGTCTTTGACTAAACCAAGGAGCGACTCATCAGCTGCACTCAGAAGGTTTGGTGGTCTGTAAATCGCCAGGAATTCTAGATTTTGTGCATTGCTCTTCTTTATCTTTATCCAGACGGATTCATATTCAAGAGCGAGGGTGTGGGCTCTTTCAACTGCCGAAATCCCTGCCCTTACATATACGACTACCCCTCCGCCAAGTCTATTTTGACGGTCTTTACGAAAGAGCTGGTGGCCCGGTATCGAAATCTCAGCATCCATGATTTCGGCATTAAGCCAAGTTTCCGTTATGGCGATGACGTCGGAGATTCAATCTGATGCTATCGCTTTGAGTTCGTCGATCTTCGAAACGAGGCTTTGAGCATTGGTATACAAAAATCTCAATTTGGCATACAGTCGTTTATCCGTTTCCTGAGATTTAATGCAAAATCCGGTCGGAGCTGATCGGGATGAACTGCTTTCCATCACTCCTAAGCTGTTAGAGTTATGGGCTTTCTCCAGAGGAATGGCCTCTGGAAGCGTATAATTTTTCCGTCCACTATTATGAGATTTGTCGCGCCCAGACTCGACCGCCTGAGGACTTCTAGTTTGAGCCCCCTCCATTTTTTAAGCTCCGCGGGTGAAAAGTCCCACTGAAAAAAACCGATGGATGGGGATGTTGAAGCGCAGATTTCCTGCTCAAAAGTAGCTGTGCTTGTTCATCATTCTCAAGAACAATTTTTAACAGTATCGGTCGGTCTGGTTTATGTTTTGAGTCTTTTCTTTGGCCCATCCTGAAAGCTTTTAAAACTGTGTCTTTCTCGTCTCTTATTAAGATCGATTTGAGATATTCCTATAATATTCTAATGTCATGCTGTATTCTGTCCTTTGGAGTGTCGGAAACAGATTTAGGTATGCCCTTTATGACAATGCATTTACTGCGATCGACTAGACGGCCTTGTGGCTTAATCCTACCTGCAGAGTCTTCATCGCGGATATCCCGGCTATCTTACACCGATTTAGGAAGGTTTGATTCGGCAGGACTAACGCATGACTGCCTGTTTACTACGGCCTTTTGATCATTTGTCGTTTTTAGCGGCGCGATTTTCGTCTGCGGCGTAGCCAACTCTTGTTCCCTTGTCTGACTCTCTGAGCCTTTTCGAGGTACCCTGAGATTTCTTCTTGTTCGCTGAGATCGCGTCTGACCACGGTTTCCTCGTACAAGACAGTGGTTGTCATTCCAAACGGGCTCTAGCGACCTATTATTCTCTTTCTTTTCTGTCGACACAGCCGAGGAAGCCGTGTTTGCTTATGTTCGCTCACTTTCATTCTCGTTTTATGAATAGCGAGGGAGATTCTTTAGCTTCTCTATCTCCACTTTATGGACCTTTATCTCCTTCTCCATTTCCGAAAATTTTTGAACGAGTCCGAGACATGTCGTACAGGCTTCGTCTTCGTATTTGATATCGATACAACTTACTACACTCCTTGCTTGTTTAGCGGGAGTTGACTTGGCAGCGATATATACAGAATTGCAGTCGTTTGTACTACGAATAATGTTTAGAAGAGACAGTGGCGAGGGAACGTTCCTTTCGGTAAATTCTCAGTAGGCCAATACAGTTACAAAGGGCGGGGTACAGTGAGTGAAACTGTATTGGCTTGATGAGAAAGGAACGTTCACTCGCCACTGTCTCTTCTGAACATAGTGATGGGGATTTTCATAACTTTAAAACAGAATAATGTTTACTCTCTTATTTATTTCAGTCTGTTTACCGTGCGCCGATAGTCTAGTGGTGATCTCTTCGGTCCCCGCACGACGGACCTGGGATCGAATCCCGTTTGCGGTGTGTTTTTGCACAGTCCTGATGGTGTTTTGTCGACTTCCATTATTAATGCGAAGGATGTGTAAGGAATTTTAGGTATAGGGCGAAGTATTTAAGGTATAGGAGAAGCTTTTTAACCAAGACAACAATATGAAGCAAATAGCCAACGACTCAGGCGCTCTCGGGTCAGGAGAGTCCCGCGGTGCTGTTGGCAGAGAATTGATACGAAGGAGAATGGTCGTCCCAAAGAAATTTCTGTCGAAGTTCCGTGTGGATCGTTCGAGGAATGGCTGATTACGCTTCAATTTCTTAATCCAATCGGGCCCGCAGAGCGTCCAGGAGGCAGAAATCCCGGAAAAGGCAAATCCCTCAGAGGTCGAATTCGAAAGGCGCGCCAGACGAATATTGTACCACTTGGCCTCCTGAGACATTAGGTTTATGTAAAATAAACCTCAGAAACATTTGGAGCTAAGGCTAGTTAAAAATTGAAACGGGCGAAAAAGAATTAGCCTAATACGTATATGCACCGTTCAGTTCAGTTTATTGAGGGAAATAGAAGTAAGCCGTTCGTGGCGGAGATACTCGACATGGCGGTTCTCCACTAAAAGCAGCGTCGTTCTGTCCAAATACCCGCAATCAATCGAAAGTACGGAAGACGTGCTAGCTCATGAAATGTACGCTGAAATTCTGGAATTCATTTTTGACTCGTAAAGATTACCTTGGCAGGGTTGCAGTGTTAAATACCGTGAAGCATTATACAATATATTTCGATTGTTTCGGAATGCCGGCTTTTGAACGAACTTTCTTCGGTGGCCTGTAAAATCTACATAATTTAAAATGCGACTACTCTAATGGTATGAATGTTTCTGATTGATTTTCGATGCCTTTGTAAATTCGATTTTACTTTATAAGAAACATGCATATAAATATTCATTCCTTTACTCATGAGGTAGAAAATTACGTCCTCTTCAAATTTTATTTTTAAAGGTAGAACGTAATTCGGTTTTGAAAGACTTTTCTAATTCTGGAATAATTTTGAACTCGACCAGCGTCACACTTGCATTCAGGGTTTCCAAATTATAAACTCAATATTTTCGCGTAGAGGAACGCATGCAGTTCTATACACCGCTAGGAGGAGACCTTATGGGTTTAATTTGAGTAGTATTGTGTGCTTCATAACCAACAGTAGCAATTCCAGATTGACAATGTTTTATAAACGGGAATTTCAGTCTTAAAAATCCCAAAATAAGAAACTTTGTAAAAACGAGGTATGCCCTTCACCGAGTATAAAATATGAAAAAGCTATAATTTTCTACCAAATGAGTTACAGAATGAATATGTTTATATATGTTTCCTGGGAAATATATTCAAATGTATCATTACATCCAAAGTCAGTAGGAGAAATTCATACTATTTAATCAGCCATTTAAGCACTGCAGTTTCTGTAGACAACGAGGGATAGGTTCATTTAAAAGTTGATATCCTAAAGTAACTGAATTATCCTGGTGATTAACATTACAATCTTAATTAAGTAATCTTTTTTTCAGTCGAAATCAAATTTCAGAAGTACGGTTTACATGTCATGAGTTAGCACGTCTACTAGAGGTAGTATGAGGAAACGAAAGCAAGATACTACAAACCGTTCCAACAAATCCATGTTAATAAAGAGCTACCACTTCCCCCATGCTATAATTCGACGAAGTGGTTCCGGCCAACTTCGACGAGCATCGTGGAAAATGGTTCATAAAACGAGTGGGTCAACGAAATCCCGACTAAGATTGTAGACGACAGATTCTGATGAAGAAATTTAGGGTTGTCCAACTTATTGCTATTCAGATATAAGTCATTTTGACCCAAATGTAAAAAAATCCGAGACCTAAGTGGAGTAGGAACATACGACAGCAAGCGCAAGGCTTTGATGCAACCAACGCTTTTACCACTTGAGTTAAGAGACCCAGCGGGAAGCCGTTATTTTAATCACAACTGAGTTAAGTTTCCCGCGTAGCCTTGGGTTCGAATCCAGCCGAGGTCGCGAGATTTTTCACAGTTGGCCTGAAATTCTTTTTTTTTGAAATCTGCTAAAAGACCTATTTTTACCTTAGCCTAATAGTCGTCTGGTGGATTCTAGATGAAGTACTTAGGAAATACTGCTTGGGCAGTCAGCTTACTGTATCAGATTCGGCGAATTCCAGATGTCGCATCGGGCAAGTCGAGTAACGCCTTCCATATGGGACTGGAATCGCGACTCCCGTTGGGACTTCGCAGCACAGGTGTCGATAACTATGGCTGTAGTAAAGCCTTCTCTTTGCTGCCCATGGTTCAAATACCACATTAATCGCTTTGTTTTTTACCGGGGGGTCAAACCGAAGTATTCACAATCTGCCAAAACACCTGCTAATCCATATATAATACGCATACGAAAACCTGGTGAAATACACACGTTTGGTTCTGATCAATTCATCTATTGTACAGCCAGAATATACCACGTACTTTGCTGCCCTAGGAAAGTTTATTCCCAAGATAACACCACCTACTCCATAAAAAACCTACAACACTGGACTGGTAAAGGGACCGAACGACATAACTTAAGGTCAGGCAAGACGCCTTAACAAATCCACACTTAATGTTATTATTTCTCTAACAGCCTTTCAACCCACAAGTATCCATTACTCCTCCATCTAGAATTTCCGCCAAATAACAGGTAAATGCTGTAAGTACTCACAGTAAGAGTTATTCAGGCATCATTACCATCATCATTACGTCGACGCCAGATTGCCTTTAGCATTCAAAGAACGGAAAATAATGCCGATTGGCAAACATGAGAACTAATGTAGTTCTCGCCTTTCTTACTTATAAACCAGACAAAACGTTAAGAGAGTTGGCACATACACAGGAATCACGGAGCCTCACTAAATAGGGAAAACGCATTGTTAGTTATGGATGTGCAACAGCAATGAGAACGACGTTTCCAAATTTTCTGTGCAGTTTTCTCTAGTGTTCCATGAAAATAAGCAGACGAGTACGTTCAGCTTCATCGTTATGGCCGACTTTCGAACTGTTAACTTGGCGCTTCAGTCAATAGAATTGCAGGTCACCCGCTGCGCTTAGATATAACCTCTCATGACCGAACTCCTAAAACCGACCTCACCATAGCATTTGTTGCCTCCTATGTGTGTCAGTCTAACGATAGCAGTACACGGCCACGAAGTTAACAAAATAGAAGTCTCGATGGCTAGATAGAGACTATCGGTCAGCCAACTTTATCAACATAACTTGCGAAACCGGGGAAAAACTATAAGTGACCCTAAGCACACCTTCGCGAGACGACAGAGAACTAAAAGTTTAAGTCGTCGTGGATTTTTTAAGCCATGTCCATGTGTATTGCACCATTTATCCGCAACAAGACTGGTGTAATGGAAAGAGGGGTTGTAATTTCATTCCAAGGAGCTGGCAAGGCCTCAGATATATTTCAGCTATCAACGCGCATTTACAGTCCTGTACAGTCCGCAGCAATTATGTGAAAAAGGGCTGTTTCCAATTTGGGGTTTCGAAAGTGACTCGTTCTCGGTTGCTTTGGCTTAATCGTTAAAATAAAGGCTAAGTTCACGTGAAAGAATATCACAACCTTCAATTCTACGACAAGAAATCAACTGGCTGACAATGAAGAGCTGCACAGGATATCAGTCAAAAAAGCGGTATAGGCAGTAGTTCATTTCTTCAGATGCTGTCGTGCGCTCATTTCTAGAAAACGTTCTACAAAACCGTTCATGCATACATGACAAACAAAATAGTTAATCATCAGCGGGCTGCTACATCTTGAAGAAGTCTTCCGACTTGCATATGCCCTCATAACATACAGCTTTTCCAGTTACCATCAATCCATTCTCGAAAAGCTTTTTCATTTCCGTTCAAGTTTGGCATATTTCTCAAAAGCTTATCTTCTGTTTATCGACTGCCAATTCTGTATCACAATTCAGTAGTTAGTCCACTTTCCTCACCTTTTGTGTTACGCATTGCCTGCCTACACTCTCTGTGTGCCGTAACGACAATTCAGTGTTTAAGGCTAGTCGGTTAGGAGGAGTAAAGGCATCAAATAATCCGCAGGGCATTCAGCTTTTCTTAACCCCCAAATAAATGCTAAGCCCTATTTTCTAACTACATTACTTTGACCTTAAGCAACGCCGTGACGTCGAGGTCGCCTTCAAAGTGTTTTTTGGTTGGCCTTGAGCTTCATTGCGTTTAACGGCTGTTAATTTAGCGAAGTGCCGGTCGTTTGTTGCTGGTGCACATGCTGTCACCCTGATATATTTTCCTCGAATTTTTGTGGATGTAACCAAGTCTTTATTAACATTCATAGTCTTTTAGATCTGTCCGCTAGCCAATAAACTAATTTTACCAATTGTCCCCTAGTATTTTTATCGGTGCTATCCCCATATATATGGAATATCCCTATATAGGGATATCCCGAATCATAGTTTGGGATATTCACGTATCACCAGGCTGAGCCATTCGGTTGTTTGAGGCACATTTGAAGGGACCATATTTAGGCAACATACTCAGCCCTAGTAGCAAACTATATCGAGTATATATCTATTAGATATCTATTTATCGACATATATATATCGATTAGATATCTATTTTGACGCAAACATAGATATCTATTAGATATCGATTAATCGAGATACTACGCTATCGGCGAAAAGGGGGGGTAATATGCTACGCCCAATGCCCTTTTCTATCCCCCATCCATTCCTTGTCGTGTGTTTAATCCCCCCTGTTACCCAGAGGTACTTTGGAGATAGTTATTGTGGAATAATTATATTGAAAAGTAAATTAGTTAGATATGTACAATGCTTTGCTGAATCCTTTCACGCGTGATCACTGTGTTGACAGATGCCAGCAATCAGTACAAGCTCCTGGGATGTTGTCTAAAATTCAGAATAAGTTTTGATAAACTGCACTCAATTAAACTTACGTCTTTAGTTTTCTTTGGACGTAGCTGTCCAGCGACTTTTCCAGTCGTCTACATTGTGCCCACCAAGGCATGTGAGACAGTAGGTCTACCGCAAGAGGGAGTTATAAATTGGGTAGCATACCGATTGGTTTCGGAAGCTTTTGTCCAGTAGTTGGAAATAACCTTCCAGTGGCTCTCAGTGACATCGATTGTGGACGGCAGTGTTGCCATTTGCTTACATATCAGAAGAAATATACGCATCTGATCGCTAGCTGATGACACTTTTGGAGAATAAGTTCAAGAAGTCACATTACCGTCGTCTGTCTGGTCGCCCGAAGGGATGGTTTCGAATGTCATCGGCGTTCTCCTGGCGCTCCTGAAAGGTATAACGACGTTATTTTCCATCACTTACTGGAAAGCCTTGTTTCCATACCTCTTAATACGACGTAATCGTGTTCTCCGGGATTCCTGCCTTAACATGGTTAACATAGAACAGTGGCAAACAAGAGATATAAATGAATAATGACAAGTAAGTGCAAGAACTGTCAACTCACGCGTTCCACGCCGCTCACGCGAAATAATGGCGCGCCCGCGTGTGCGCGCAATCGAAATGCGACTAAAGAACGGCAACCAATAAAATGCCAGATTGCTTAGGCGAGGTGGCCAATTACGTGACAGACATACATATCTCGATAAATCGCTATTCACGTATATCTACTCGATATCTATTGCTACTAGGGAGCCCAAGATCATCGGACTCCATTATTAGGGATTATTTGCCATGCTCCGATAGAAGTGTGTTTAAACGCACTTCCATCGCTCTGGATTCCAAAGTAATCTTCGTGTGACTTTTCTACACTTATTTAAAAGTTTCCCATCTGACCCTGCATTCGGATTTTAGCCCGTTTTGTGTTCCAAAGCTTGAGTCAATTAGTTTTGTTCATCACGATCATGCAATACGATTGAATACAGGGAATTCTGATGCACTGATTTTTGTGTAAAGGCAAAGCCACCTCAAAATATAAGAATGGGCTGTTATGAACAGTGCTGTGTTTGAAGATCTAGCGACGAGATGAGTGTTGTCTGAAAACTCTTCACGCTGGCCGTAGGTCACACATTCTTTCCTAAACGCACTTTGTGGTGGTCCCTGGTAGCATGTAGGCGCCCAGCGCCAGACATTTGCTAGCCCGTCTGGATTTGCGGGTTTATGCACGGCTAGTAATTTAATGGACTGATGGTGCATGCGTGGTGCTAGTCACACGAAAGAATTCCTGCGCGGTGAGATCGTCGAAAAGCGTCAGCCAATCAAAAAAGTAGCCCGCGGCTGGGCTAGCCCTGGGCGACTATGATGTCATCAGGGGTTCTGGCAATGAAACCTATATTAGGATAGAGCATGAACGACATTTAATTGACTTTCTAGACGAGCGACACACCGGGGGTGTCGTCCCAGCTTATAGGCTCGTAGTTCGGGAAACAGAAATCGTAATTATAATCATGCTCTCTGTTTCCTGGACGCGGGCAGAATGGCATGCAACATTTCCTGCCCAATGCCACTTGCGGATTTTCTTAAGAGGACAGTTCTCGTCAGGCACTTTTCCTACTCTTACAGTTTTTCACCCCATCACTGATACCCATTGTTTGTGGGTTGCAATCACAGCCATATTGAGGCGTCGGGTCTCCTCAAAACGGACCGCAACTAGTGAGAGTGAACGAGCCTGTAAATGCATGTAAAGTGCATGCTCGACGCAATTCTTGCTTCCACTGTCGGCATCAAGCTAGAGCCTAGTACTGAGCTTGCCCAGTGAGTACCAGCTTATGACTGATTTTCTCCTAGGGTACCGAGTAGACGATTCGATGCTGCGAAATTGGCAGCCGTTTCGCCATTTATGCAGCGGTTTCCCACTGTGTAATGGTCGAGGACTTAACTCGACCACACGCATTGTAAAAGTCTGCAATTGAGCTCGCCCCAGTACTTGTAAACGTGTGCTTGTGCATAACTGCTATAAGTGGTTTCTATATTCGCCGGTGTCTGGTTTGACTCCTTTATGACATAATTTTGCGCACTTCACAAGTAAGGCTTTCAATCAGTGTATCTTGTCTTCGCTTTTCTCTTCCTTGTTTCCTCTTGTTTTTTTCTAAACTGGAGAGGTTAACTCCAGTCCTATGAACAACCAAATAACCTTCTCCGTTGATCAGTCACCCAGTGAAAGCGGGTGTTTTGAACTGATTGCTTGACTGGTCCCTATTGAGATGTTTATTCTAAGGCCAACGAGGCGTCAGCATTTGGGAATCCGACTTTACAGTCCAAGCTTGTCGTCAGTCTTATTCATGCCCCCGTCGAAGTTTCGTCAAAGATCGGGTCGCAGTCTGTGCAGTTGATGCGTTTCCATCAAAACCGTAAAACTGGTTTAAGGGGCTCTTGGTGCGCTTATACCGAGGTATGCCAGCAAACCCGAGGCGTGCATACTTTTTATTTGCGGTTGGGTAAGCCAGTGTGGACCCAGAGTGTAAAGCCCTTGCAAATTTACCTGTGACGGACTGAAACTTATCACTATCTCTGCGTCACGATCCAATAATATGTCACGGTAGACCTGGATATTTCACTAATCTGAACTAATTACGGACTCAGAATATCGGCATGGACAATAGAGGCCGGGATGCCCATTTCCGGCTTGTTATCCGACGTCAGCCAGCCATACCCAATCTCAGGTCTCAGGATCTAGAATTCGAATCCGGATTCTCTAGTCGTTAAGTGTTAAGTAGACCATCACTCTACCATTGAGCCAGGGGTCCGTTGTTCTTTCGGTTGAGATAAGAAATAGTCAACACCGTAGAATGAACTTTCTTATACCAGGTCGCGGGATGTGCCCGAGTTTAAGTCCCATATTATCCAGACCTAGGGTTGACCTGCTATATTTGCCTTTGTCGACTTCTGGTCTTTCCTTCCTTTGCGCTTTTTGCGTTATCGACTTCGCCTTATTTCTGTTTGTTCCCTTGCCTCCTTTTTCAAGTATCCACAATGCTCTCATCGCTGCCCCAGTCCTCAGAAGTTTTGATGGTTCTCGGACCACGGATCAGCACCTATAAGCATGCGTAAGATCACTCGTATCATCCTTCGGTTTACCAAATCCTTTCTGGTTTCAGAAAGCACTCCCAAACCATCGCTTTTGACAGGCTTTTCAGGTAGATTGGATAATTTTGTGGCGCGCAGCCTTCCCCCTCTATGTTCATCTAGCGAGCCAGATAAACCAATCAAAGTTGAAGGCGTGACAGCCTGCGCACTCTCTCCTGTATCCGGACGCTACTTTGTTCTCTGCGACGACTGCAAACGGGTTCTGATCTTCAAGTCGACAGACGGTATCTGGACCTACCATGGTGAATAGTACGTATATTTAAACTCACCCAACTTAACCCCGCTACAGCAAGGTGCCGCGAAAGGCAAGCTGCGTCGCAGTCTCACCAGACGACTCCTGTGTACTCGTCGGTGAGAAAGCGGGATATGTGCACAAGTTCAAATTGGACGAACTGAGCCCTACTCAAGTGGCAACGGACGATGAAGATGAGGGTGATTTCATGCTGGGTCATCTCTCTCTTCTCACATGCCTTGTGAGTTTAATTTGGCATTGAAAATTCATCGCACTCTTGCCGAATGTGTGCTTTCTTGCCGCGTTTCACCGTAAATGGAGTCGAACGTGGGCGGCCTGCATGAGCCCCCGTTTACGCGTGCCACAACAGAAGTAATCCATTGCAGCGAGAGGACGGACTTGAAGCTGCCCCAACAACAAAGATTGTTGTGAAGTAATATTTCCCCGAAGTGAATTTAAAGCAAGCAAGGACAGCAGCATTTAATGGCGCCAGAAAATTTCGCGACGGCTTCTCAACTGCAGCCTGTCGTTGCATAACAATTTCAGACATTTGCTGGCTCCAATTGTATCTGTCACTGCTATTCAGTTAATGTTTATTCATCCCTCACCCCCTACAGACCGTGAGCACTGATGGAGGGCTGATGGCTACTGCTGATCGAGACGAGAAGATTCGAGTTAGCCGGACCAAGGAGTTCCATGTGATTGAGTCCTTCTGTCTGGGACACACCGGGTATGCTTTCACGCCAACTTTCTGACACAGGATCTCCCACTTTTAGACCAGTCTTGGATGCAACTTTTGTCGACAGCACTCACTTGGTGTCCATTGCGATCGTAAGTTTGCGGGAATCACTGTTGTGCTTTTGCCTGCCGTTCAGCTTCTTCTGTATGTTCTTGTTGGTACATTCATTCGCTCTAGTCCCTGAACCCCTGAAATATCAACCAAAAACCTAAGACTTGACTCTCAGACCTTTTTTGATTGGACGATTTCGATAGTGTCCACCGTGTGCTACACAGCAGGCTGAGCGCGATCACGGTGACTCGTGCGTGAATTAACTTATAGTGATAGTAGACGTTCGCGTTATCTACCGCGCTCTCTCTCTTTTCCCCACTCCCCACTTGCATCTGGTGTCAAGACGTAGTCAAGAAGACCGGAGGGGGCAGATGGAGTACTGGCCGGCGCTGCCGGAGCTGCCCCTAGGTGTGCCACAGCACCCTGCTCGGATCCCACTAGGTGGAGGTGCCATTGAGAAGGAGCCATTGTAGTCTGGCTCTCAGACCTCCAGTCGGCCACTCCACACGCACATTGGGCGGACTGCGAGGTCCAAGTTTCCCCTCAGTTTGCCACCTTTCAAACCACGGCTTTGCCCACCCTGATAGCTTCAAGCGCGTCAAATTGTTTATAGTGAGGAAAATGTGCTGAGTCTTTTAGCCACTGTCCGCGCCAGTCAGATGTCTGGTGCGGGGATGGGCACAGTGGCTGACATACCTAGGAAGCTCGTCTGTGCGCGCTACGTGCACGACCCGCCTCGACCTCCTCACGCACACTCCAGGATGTCACACACACAAGGGGGTAAAACCCTCGGGTCTCACATGCAGCAGAGGAGCCGCCTGAAGAAAGGAGTCGGAGAACTCTCCGGCTTTTCGGCAGAGTTGAGCATCTTTATACATCTACTGAAAAACTACCACGCGGTTAGACTACGTTCATTGTTAAGTGTTATCGTCAACGGCGCCGGGGAGTTAAATGAACGTTACCAGCCAGTCATACCCAAGCACCAGCTGCCAACGCATTCGTGAGACAGTCGAGAACTTGCCCTATTCCCCCCCCCTTCGATTTCATCTCATCGAAGTGATGCTTACCGATCTATCCTGGCTGCAGAATGAATTACGGCCGTTGCGCTGCGTGACACCACTTCACTTGGCTAGTAGCCATTGGTCGGGAATTTCTAATATCCTTGTCGAAACACGAACCTCCACTGCGTTGTCGTGTTAATTAGTATGCAACACAATTTCAATTCAATTGCTGCATTATGCCAAACTTGTTTTCCATTTTTGACAGTCTCGACCCCCCTAAGAGTAGTTCATTTCAACTGGAATAACTACTTAGACAGTCTGTGCCTTTCAGTCTTCTAGATGTCTGCATAAAGTCGGTCTTTTATTAGAAAACCTTTATGGAAAACACGTTTCTCGTAGTCGTTGTGTGGGAATTACTTTTGAAGGACGGTTTTCAACACCCCAGTAGAACTCGTTGTGAGTAGAACAAAGTTTCTCAGTTTCGGAACCTGAAATTTTGAAGTTCCATTTCCACACACACACTATGGTGCTTTATTCGCTTTCCATGCAAGTGTTAAAAATATTCCGATGAACGCGCTTGCGATGGGATTTCGCATTTTTAGAATCGTGTAAGTCATAAATGCCGTTTAGGTAACTCTATTAATTGCAAGGAAGACCTCAAAGCACTTTATATGTGCATCTACCAGGTTTCAAGGAAGACATGGAGTTTTCCTTGGATCAGTGCAAAGAAACTTATTTGAC
The DNA here is from genome assembly GCA_902702965.1 of Spirometra erinaceieuropaei. Lineage (NCBI taxonomy): Eukaryota > Metazoa > Platyhelminthes > Cestoda > Diphyllobothriidea > Diphyllobothriidae > Spirometra > Spirometra erinaceieuropaei. The sequence goes on along the minus strand of CACRXP010000702.1, from coordinate 136,876 downwards.
GTGATTTGTCTACCAGAAACCCCGGAAGAGCAGGCTGCTTATATAGACTGTTAAGTTTAAGTGATTGCGTCACTCCTAGGTCCTTGGCAGGCCAACGTAGGACTGAGCGAGCAGTCATCAAATAAAGAATAACTTTCATCAACTACGGGTCGCGAAATTAATTAACTTGTATGAGACTGCCCATTTTTAACAAAAAAACTTACTCTTAATTTCTAGGATGGAATTCTGCGGTTATGGGACGCTCTGAAGGGCATTGAGTTAGAATTCTTGGATCTGCGCCCGCATCTGAAGGAGTTGGCTGATTGCAACGCCCCAGAATCTGGCGAGGCCTTTCTGGCAGTACGCGTGCTCTTCGTTAAGGACCTCATTATCGTAGGCATTCGCTCGTAAGTTGATCGTTCCGGCCATCTTGCTTCATTCGAGTGGCATGCCAAAAGCCCTCTTTTCACGCGTCCGACGCTATTTTTCAAAATTTTGAAAACAATGCCGACTATAGATCTTGGGTGTTGACTGTCTTCTGCCGTCTTTTTCACCCTTCTCTTTTATTCTCTTTGAAGCCACAACTGCCTCCTGGCTGTGTCAATGACCACAGACGATGGGGAAGTCCGCTTCAAACGATCTGCCGCATCGGGCAGTGGCGTTGTATCTGGTGTGTCTTTCAAGCCCGGCGACCGCCTTCTCGATTGCGCACTGGTTAACTACGAACCAGCGGAGAGCACGGTGGATGTTGTCGCGTTGATGGAGCCAACTTCGAGACTGACTGCGTGGCCACTGCGTATCGTCGCCGGTAAAGATAGTACCTCAGCCCAGTGGAGTAACGTAAGTTACAAGTCGGTATTAACGGCCAACCGATAACGCATTATTTACTATTAAGTAATCACAGCTACTCACCAATTGTAAGTAACATGGCTGTGTGTGAATAGGGTTTGGTCGCCAAGTGACATTCTAGATATTTTTTGGCAGATTTCGAATAATTCATACTGACCCAATTGTGAAAAACTCGGCGCCTCGGTGGGATTCGAACCCACGCAGTAAGGGGAAGGCCTTATTACAGCCAACGCTCTAACCACTTGAGCTACGAGGTCCCGCCGGACGACTCGAGTTTAAACACATTTGGGCCAAGTTACCCGCCCAACCTACTGCAACGTCTGGAATCCACCAAATCTGATACAGTAAGTTGACTGCCAAAAATATCTATGAATGACGTGAGCCTTGTAGTCATCTGGTGGATTCTAGGTGAATTACTTGGGAAATTCTGCTTGGGCAAGACCACATTACCGACAAAGACCAGGGAGACTGAAATGACCGTTCCTAGCCTACTAACCGTTATCAGTCAGTCGTACCCAATGTCGAGGCGTGGAACACCTGGAACTCGATCCTGCGACGTTTTGGATCGAGCCCCAGGTGTTCCACACGTCAGAGTTGGGTATGGCTGACTGATGACGGCCAGTAAGCCAGGAGTGGAAATTCCAGTCTCCCTTGTCATTTTCGGTAAAGTTGTTTGTCCATAGTACGCGCCGGCGTGCAGTTGTTGGTTGATCTCGAGAGAGAGAGAGACAGCCCCAAGACACAACGGGAAGAGTGAGTTCCGTAACATGATCGGTTAGTGCTTTTCTACCGTCTCGAGGACCGTTATCCACACGCTCCTTTTGAGTTTTCTGTAGGTCAGCGACCAATACAAGGTTCAATTTCGCGCTCAACAGCAAGGAACCAAGCGAGCGTACGACACAACCGTTTTAATCACTGTTTTCCATTCTTTTTTGCAGCCTGTTGATTGGGGCCCGCTTCCCGAAGGTCTTCTCTTTCCCGATGGTACGTCTTCTGGACTTATTATTGTTATCATTCCAGGTTTTTCCTGCCGAAACTTTATAGTTCTGTTATGCTTGTCATCTGTGCTCACATTTTTCTTGGCTTCCATTTGCATATAAAGGGCAGTTTTCGCAGAACAAGCTAACAAAAGAACGACGTGGAAACGACGATGGCCGAATACAGGGACGAATGAAACTGTGCCCACCGTCAAATAAGATTCGGACGCTTTCTAGAAATAAGTACCCCAAGTGGTCTTGCGCCAAAATTCAGGGAGTGTTAGGGTCAGCATAAAAAGCAAGAGCGTTAGAGCTAAAATAAGGACCCGGCGAATAGGTACCACCTGAAGTTCGGCATAGAATCACCTGTGACGTGATAGGGGAGTACTTATCCCCATATTGGTTGGAATTTCCACAAACTTGGGACTCCTGCGGCAACTTGAAGCGCACAGTCTTACGTGAGTGGCTCCGGGTTCGAATCCCCCAGGTGTGACTCTTCGACGCTGGCTAGTAAGCCAGTCCCAATCTTACCACGTTGCACTTATTTTCACAAGAAGCGAAAGCTTACACTGCCCGGTAGGTTCGGACCGTAGCCCCATTCGGTACGACGACAGTCTTCTGATGGTGTACATTTTCCCTGCTTTTGTAGTTCGCATTTAGAAACCGAATTACCGCCCACTAACATTGATAGCTATAACAGGCTTGGTTGAGCGAAAGAAGCCGCCGCCGTCGCCCCTGACACGTAGGCCTTCGTGGGTTTCTTATCGACATCATTGACGCTCATCAGCGCATCCGAATTACGAAGCGGAGACTGTTGCCGTCGTCGCTGGTAGCACTTCTCTATTACGGGTCAAACAGGGCTGCTCATTTCCGACTGAATAGTTCCCGTCTCAGACGATTGGACGCGAAACCGTAGGTCAGATCTGTGCCCGGGCATGTGACCTACGATTGTCGTACAACCAGTCAATGACGGCTCAGAGGGATATGATGTGGAACCGTACTTGCTTGGACTTGATACGGCTGCGATCATGCCTGATCTAGCCGGCCTCGATGATGTCCCGAACAGTACCTCTCCACGCATTACGATCCGCGACAGCAGACCTGGACAGCCCAACCCATTCCCTTCGCCAACGACGGAGACCGAGTACCGAAGGTCCAAGAACCACCTCCATGTCTTGACGAACTGTCTCGAGCCAGGTTTTGAACTGACCCCCTCTTCGACGCTTCCAATGGGGCAACGGTGCCGGATCGATGGCAGTAACACTGAGCTCCTGAGGTGGACGACGAGGAGCATGCCCGAACCACTTCAGTCGTCTTTCTTGGATGGTCTGAGTTATCCTCGCGATGTTGTCGCAGCGAGCGCGGACTGCCTCATTTGAGACGAAGTCGGTGAACTTCACTCGAAGGATAGTTCTCAAGCATTGGTGGTCAAATACCTCCAGTTTTCGCTCATCCTCCACGCGCAAAGCCCAGCATTCACAACCGTAGAGAAGGACAGACCGGACAGATGCACGGTACACTCGAATCTCAGTGGCGATGGAGAGGTCACGTCGGATTCATAGGCATTTCCGAAGGTTTAAGAATACCCAGCGGGCAGCATCGATCCAGGCGACAATGTCGTCCTTATTCTGTCCATTTGGCAGCAGTCTCTCCCCGAGGTATTTAACACTCTACTTCTTCATGTTGACAGCCATCAATCCCGAGGGATGCCTTCTCCTGGTCAGGGATGCAGCTTGAGAACACTTTGGTCTTCCCAGCGTTTATGGACAAACCGACCAATTTAGCGACCTCGTTCAGCCGTGACGCCATAGACTGCAGATCACCAAAACTTGAAGCAAGTACGGCGATATCATCGGCATAGTCGAGATCAGTCAGTCGATGTCCGGGTGTAAACTGAACGCCGTCACTCTCGCGTAGGGCCCTCCCGAGGATCCAGTCAATAGCGTAGTTGAACAGTATGGGTGCCAGGATACAACCCTGTCGGACGCCAGACCGAATACCGAACGGTTGGGAAAGATTGTTGCGGACCAGGACTCTCGCAGTAGTGGAGCGATAGTCGGCCTTGATCATGGTGATAATTTTTGGCGGCACACCATCTAATGTCATGATCCGCCGTAGGGACTCAGGATGGACGGAATCGAACGGGGCGGCAAAGTCAATGAAGCAGACGGCCGTCGGTTGTTGGTAGCTATGGCGAAATTCGAGAATGCGCCTCAGGGTGAATATCTGGTCTGCGCATCCACGTCCAGCACGGAACCCGGCTTGGTTGGGCGATGTGGAACCGTAGTTCAGAAGGTAAGAGCTTTGCTCGGTGCTCAGTTGGTTGGTGGGTTCAAACCTCAGACGTGCGGCCTACGATTTTTGCACGTCTAGCCAATGACGGCTCAGATGGATGTGATGTGTTACCGTATTTCAGGTGAAAGATTTGCTCGGTGCTAATTTCGTCGGGTGTTTCAAGCCTCAGACATGCGGCCTGTGATTGTTGCACGACTAACTGATGACGGCAGATAATCCGAGGCTTGTTACTCCAGAGTTTTGTTTTCGTTGGTAATGCTGTTGAACCCCCAGTTTTCGAACGTTCTGCTTCAGTTACCTATAAAGTTTGATTCGATTTAAATGTATCACTGATGTGCCTGAAATATGCCAGGTTAATCCGTACACTACAACACTCTCTAACCAGCCATTCAATTTGATATTTCTCCCCGTTCTCCCATACTTATGTCATTTCAGTAATTCTCCCAAGGCAAATATTATCAAGGGCCTTTTTCTTGTACGTTCTTTTAAGACAGTGCGCCTTGGATGCATTGAGAAAACTCTAGCGGCGCAACCAAATTACCTCTTGCTTGTTATGTGCAACCGATATACCAATTTGCAATAGACATGACCAGCAGAGGGGTTTCAGTGAGATTACAGTTCACATTCATTGGCCAGTGCAAGTCGTGAGCTGGGCTATCCTATAAAGGCCTGTCGACCGAGGACTGACAGGTACGTTGGGTACCAGAAGAAAATTGCCGGGAGTGGAGGGGCTGTGTAAATGCCTGACGATTAGGGTGGCTGACATAGTTGTATACGCTACCTCCCTCCAACAACAGCCTTTGCTGCAATCCGATTTTGGCAGTTTATACTATGGACTGGTCTGCCGGCTGCACCCAATAGTACTCGTAGTATTTTGGTTGCGACGCTGAAGCTTGATTTAGCCAGCTGTTTTGTTTTAATTTTTTCGTCCTCCCTAATGCACGTTGATTGTCCCAACCACAGAGGGACGCTTCTGAAGCCAGGCTGCCTCTCGAAATAGCTTTCAAACCTTGGGGCCTCACTAGTGCTTGAGCAGCGTTTGCAGGACGGAGCACACTGGTTTCGTTTTGCTGCTGAATAACTTTGCCCTGCAGCTGATGGCATCGGCCCGTCAACACAGTTTGCGGACGTTCTGCCCAATCATAGACTGAATTTATCTTTCAGTACGGTAGTCCCTCGCCATCCCGCGCCTCGGCCTTTGCGGCTTCCAAGCGTATTTAAGTGTATATCGCTGCCATCTGCGGATAATGGGTCTTGTGAGAAGTGTTTACAAGAATTGTGGAGCATTTATAAGAGGTTGCGAAAATGCCCATGGCAGTATTCAGAGGACTAGCTGGCGAGTCTCAAGGATTGTGAGTGTCTCCATAGCCCACACAGCATGCTTTTCGCTGGCAGTTCTCTAGCACCTTGTTCGCTGCGCTTGCGCCTCCACTGGTTGCCCAGTAATCCTCATCTTGATCAGGCGAATAAGCGATCGCTGGAACAAGGGCTTTATTCGCCTGACGTTTCGGATTCTCACTTAAACCTAGCTTTGCCTTTCCCTAGCCACATCAGGAGATGTTCCTGTATTCCTTTGGATAGACTCCGACTTGTGCGACCAATGTAACCTGCCTCATAGGAGCAAGTGGGGCAATAGGTGCATATTGGGGGTGAGACGTGCTGGAAAGGGGCTAAACTAGGAACATAAACAGCGCCATTCTAGCACATGTTGTTGACCCCGGTCACGTGATTTATAAGGTTCCATCGGGCCAACGTCTATTAGCAACAGCAAAAGGCAGTGCAATCAGAGCCTCGTTCAGCCCCTGAGCTTACAGTGATCAGAAGTCGACAAACACCTGTTGTAGACCTCTCTCTCTCTCTCTCGCTCATACCTTCTTTTCCGGGAATAACCCGTACCTCGAGAAAATCCTTAGTCCGTTTCGGATTCCCTGCAGATTCCACCATCAGTGATGGATGCACAAGAGACGCGCTTGCCATGCCACCTATTCACCGTCGGTAATCGTAGTTGACGTAATCACGGCCTGCCCTTCTGCATCCAAGTCGTTAACTGCCGTAATATTGCCACTGGTGTTGATTGGTGGCGTACATAATTACTCGACCACTTGGCTCACCGATACTGCCACGGAAAACGGCGTTCGCGCGTCCCCGCGGCCGTTCATTTTGACCGCGCAATGTTTTAGCGCCGAATAGGTGGATTAAGGGGGAATTTATTGCGCTTGGTTATTAACCTCGGGAGCCGGAGAGCCGTCCCCTTTGTGCGACTGTCTGTGATTCGAGTTAGAATCCGAAGCGCCAGGCGGGCAGACGTCTTGTTCCAGCAATTGTATTTCATCCCTGTGAACTGCTTCCTGAAACTCGCTAATCAGTCTCGAGGAGTGTTTTCACACCCGACATCCACCACATGCCTTTCAGTTTCACAATCCTACCTCACTGTTCGCGCTTTTTCTACCCCCCTGTTGTTGGATAGCCCCACACCTACGGCTGCAGCTGCTGAGTGAGCTGTCCAAGTGTCCGATGGATCGCAGTGGCATAGAGGCCTACGAGAAGAACAAGGCGGAAATGCAGCGGCACATCAAGGAGCGCCACCTCCGACATCAGAGGAAGCGGCGTAAGATGCGACATCAGAACAGCCAACCAGAGGACGGGCAGGAGGAAACCAAAGTGATGGAGGCTGAGTGAAGCAGCCTCGGAACTGGTGCCTTTTTCTGTATAAAATGTTTCCTACCCTGTGAGCCCTACATTTTAATCCTCTTCGTCGGCCTCAGAGGTGAACGTTTTTGTCGAAAGGGTGGGTGGCGGTTATCGTCTTCGTCGAGAGTCTGCTTCGACCGTTACGTCTGTTATCTAGCAGGAAGCCATCTCTCCCCCTGGCAATTCATTTCGACTATAGCTCCCTGATCGCCCGAAAATCTCACCGAACCGTGGCTCACCAGACAGCCATTATGTGGACTGGCCTAGTAAAGGTATGCTTTCATCTGGTCAGAAGACGGTTGAAACCCAATGGGAAGACAGGCAGCATTCGTTATTGCGACCTGTGGCCGGGTCTCACCGCCCGCCGTTTCGCAGCTACCTGTGGATGCATCGGGTTGATCGCGACTCGGTCAACGGGCGGTCCGCGGGGGATCTCGTCGCTAGAGCTTGAGTATGACCGTCTATATGACTCGCTGCTAACGACAAATTAACCCAGTCCACCCGTCTTTGTAGTTAGCGCCTCGCTGATAGACTGCTACCAGTACCCAACATCTGTAGACTGAATACTGGTCAGAAAACCACCTCTATGCCTAAACTACCTGTTTTAAGTTGAACTCCTCTCTGTTGTTTCCACCCTGGCAGTAGTGCCGGATAGAGGGCAACACCCCTGACCCTGTGAGACTAACGATGAAGGACGTACCAGGCCGCTGCAAGTCGTCCTTTTTGTGATGTTTTCGCAGCGAATGCAGACTGTCTCATTCTAAACCAGGCAAAAAGTAGATCACTCGAAAAATGGCGATAGAGCTCCTCCAGGTTTCGCCTGTCTACGCGCACAGCCCAGAATTCACAACGCCATAAGAGGACTGACCGGACAGATGCCAGGTACCCGCGGATTTGTGGCGATGGAGGTTTCGCGTCGGGTCCATAGACACTTTCCAGAAACTCTGAAGGTCCCCTGTCCATCATGCATCGGGGAGACGGTGTTATCCTCGCTCTGTCGATTCGGCAGCAGCCTCGGCCCGAGGTATTGGAAATTATCAGCAGTTATTAATCCCGAGGAATCCCTTGTCCTGGTCACGGATACGATTCAGAAATAGTTTGGTTTTTCACGTTTGTCGATTAACCGACCGATTTAGCGAATTAATTCATACCTGACGCCACAGATCAGTAAATTTTATGGCTGGCGGGGTGACATCCGCGTCGTACTCGAGATTCTTCAGCCTACCGGATAGAGAAGGGGGCGAATCAAGCTCTCCCGGGGCCGCTTCCGACGACCGATTTTAGATGAATCGAGTGCATGATGGTTACCGCACACTCACACGCCCTTGAGTGTGCCCAGTTCTATGTGATCCCAAATTATAGTAGCAGGGTTGCGAAATTGAGCCACCATTCGTTTCTGAACATTTTCTGCTTGAAATCAGCAAGAGGGTAGTCCCGTCAACTGTGGCTAGCCGTATATCTCTGTGCATCCGCGCTAGTTAATGACGCCATGCGCGAACTACCATCTCGCCAACTGTTCATCTCACCAGCGAGGAACTCCACACTGTTCACTAAAAGTGTTGTCTCTGTCGGTGTAAAAGTACACTCGCATCCCTGGGATGTAGAATTGAATGCACAGAAGCCCTTCAGAAAATGCACGCTACTCTTTACGACTGTGCAATGTGAGGAGTCGAGATGGTATCCACTTGAATGTCACTACGTTACTGTGTGAGAGAGTTGGACTGGGAATCGTCATCGCGTTCTCAGTTCACGGGTTGCGGTGTTTGCGGCCTCGTGGTTGTGCACCTATAGGTTAGTCCTTTTCCGCGTCCGGGATGCCAAGTCCCGCTGTAGGCTGCGGGTATTGTAGGACGCTGAGCATTAGCGAAAGCTCTTGCCGAACAGGCTTGCCAGTAGACCACAAACTTTAGAGAGGTTAATGGTTTCTATCACGGGCCGTCAAAGTGGGCACAAGCATTAGTATAGTATATTCTAGGGTAGTAGGCAATGCCCTTGATGGCCCTATTGAAAACGATGCACACAATATAAATGTTAAATGCACACCGTACTAAAATGTTGTCAGTAAGACATCAGTTTACGGAAAATGTTTTTACAGCGCTCGACTGCGAGGGGTGCGCGAGGCGGCCTGTTCCATATACATATGAAATTTTAAGTGCAATTATATACAGTCAGCATAAAGTGCAGTCATTTGCGTAGTTTGCCCATTGTCTTACTGCTGTACTGTCTGATGACGTAGACAAAACTGCACTTAAAAGGCTTCCAGATTGTGGCTGTGCGTCCGGGAGGGACGGCGGGTCCGCCCATGTGCCAGAGTCCTTTTCTGCGTCAGTGAATGCTGAGTGGCGCTATAGGAGACGAGGTGGCTCGATGTGCTGAACTCAGAACAGCCCTCCTTGCCAAGGACACAGAGCGACGGTCGACCGGAAGCTCGGCCTGACATATTCATGCTTAACGAAGAAGTGGCCAGTTGGAAACCTAGTTCCACACTGCCGGGGGAGTTTGACAAGGCTTTAAACCCTTTACACTCAACCTGTAAGTCACCAGCGCTTGATACTAGCAGATAGCGGCAGACAAACGTCTCCAGCAGCACTCATTCATCCGCGACATCAGACTGAGGCAAGCAGGGCGATATCGTCAGAATATCGGAGATCAAGGTTGAGAGCGCTCATCGGTAGTTTTTGCGGGACTCACCCGTCGCGTTGTGCCTTCTCTCGAGCCCAACACTCAGCCCCACAGTGGCGCATGGCATTGCCGACAAAGATAAGGGAGACTAGAATGGCCATTTCTGGCTTATTCACCGTCATCAGTCAGCCATACCCAACCCAGAAGTGTTGAACTCCCGGGGCTTGTAGCTCAGTGGTTAGAGGTGCCGGACTTCTAACTAACAGGCCGCGGGATCGAGCCCCTGGTGTTACACACTTCGGGGTTTAGTGTGACTGACTGACGACTAATAAGCTAGAAGAAGGAGAAGGAGACACGGTCGCTGGAAAAAGAGCTTAATGGACATGACGTTTCAGATTCCTGATCAAGCCCATCATCAGAGACAAAAGCAGATACGGGCAGTTCATGCACAAGGGGCTGCAGTATTTATAGCATGCAGTAGCCATGCTACCGCAAACCTACGAGTATTCATGGCTCACTCACTTCGTCAGGGATCGTTGCACTTGGTGTGATGAATGTTTGAGGGCCGAAATTCGCGTCGTTAATTGCTGCAATTTTATCACATGTGCTGGATGTTGGTGTGATGATTGCCCGACCATCTGACCCACCGACCATGGCGTTGGGAACAGTTATCACCTGTGCGCTCCCCGCGTGGCTTATTATTCCGCCTCGGCGAAGTCTCAGCACTTAATATGGAAAGGGAAGGTCATTGCGCTTGTGCGAGTTCATTAGCCCGCGACACCACAGACCGTAGATCACCCGAGACTGAGACAAGGAGAGCGGTATTGTCAGAACATTCAAGATTATAATCTGCCCAATCTGGTCGAAGATGCCCACGAGTCAGGTGCGGCAAATAGCCAACTCCGGCCTCACAACATCAAACTCGCCCATCCGAGTAAAGACAACAGGATTGTTCGGTCGTGCCAATAAGACAAAAGATTTCAAACGATATGATCTGCTAGGAAAGATGATCTACACGGGGGCAGTTGCATGCAAGCACGGAGAAGAAGTCGTCCCTATCGGCATAGATGCAGGAAGTCACGAAATGAAAGAAAGGGCGACTTTTCCTCTTCTGGAAGTCTGTAAAAATAGTAGAAGGACTGTAATGAGAAGAGAGTGGGTGATAACTGGAGGGGTCGACACAATGTGCATCACAAGTGCTAATTCCATGCAGTGTTGATGTAAACCTGGTTGAATTTGTTCAAACAGCCATCCAGGTAGACAGCGTTGTTTCTAAAGAAAGAATGCAAGATATAAATCACCGGCGAAGATAGACCAACAAGCGGAGAATGGGTTGTTAGAGGAAACCCTGGGCCACAGTGGTAAGAGCTTAGGAGTCTTACTTGAGGGTTTTCGCTGCCACAGTGATCTCGTTCAGGGTGACAATGTCAGAATCCAGTTGGTCGAGCTCTCTCGCCAGACCGGTTGCCGCATCCTCACCCTCCGCGGCGAGACGCTTGTGTATCTGCTGCAGTTCTCGCTTCACCTACGGAAAGTAAAGAAGTCCGTCGATGGGGAAAAAGCATCTCATTGACCTTAGACAGCTGAGCTGCCGACTGGGAAACTGACGAAACCTCGGATGGAAATGTGACACACGGTTTAAACGAGAAATGTTGCTTCGGTGCGGCTTCAAAGCTGCTTAGCAGGTGACAAGACACCAAGTTTATGCTGGTGTGGTAGAGATTGAATTAACATCTTCCCAGTCACATATACAAGTCTTGCTCGGAAACACGCCTACTTAAGTAGTGTGTATCCTTCAAGAAAATTCTCACAATCTCGGTAAGTTTCTGCAGCATTACCCTAATAAAGACATTGACAATTACTCGCAGAAATGTATACAAGCATGAGCGTAAAGGTCAGCACTCGAGGGCGTAGCAGCCTCTCCAGGACCCCCTTCTCCGGCTCCGTTTTGTCGGTCGATGACCCCGACAACCGTTGACACACGGCCACCCCCACTAACTAGAACTGAGGCATCTCCCGTCCAGTTGCAGCGACTCCCGGCTACCCTCACAGACTGTCATCACCTCACGCGCGTTAAACGCTCTGGCTTGATACCCGTGAG
>CACRXP010000702.1:110605-123543 GCA_902702965.1 Spirometra erinaceieuropaei | reverse complement strand
GCAGCGTGAATACTGATACGGTCAACACTTCCGTAATGAGTAGAAAGCCAGATGCACGAACGGAACAGGCTAAGTCACCCCTTGAGGTGTCTGTTCTAGCGTTTGAAGTTATGACCAGATCGAGCCTAGGGCTCTACAACCGAGAAAAACGGGATCCCTACGGGCTGTAGGCATCAGAAGGATCGAAGTGTTTTACTGGCGACTTCGGTCAAAGGACTAGGCCCGGGAAGTGGAGTTAAACCTGCGACTGAGGAAAAAATGGTTTAGTTTGGAACTTTTTTAACTCGGAGAAGAACTCATCTGCGACGCCATCCCCCCGAATCTCCATCCCAGTTTACACCACCAATAGCCTCATTTTGGTCACAGTTGAGGAAGTGGATGGTTGTGGATAAGTAGGGATTCGACAGGTCACTGGGCTCGAATGTCTTCGATATTTGAACAAAAGACAAAAAGGTAAACAACGATCGCCGGGGGGGCTCAAAGACGACGTTTGTTTGTTTGGCACCGGCAGCTGTTTTCTGCAGTTAGGGTTTAAATGGTCCTCTGCTATCGCATAGAAGTCAACTAGCTGGCGCAAGGGGAAGCGAGAACCATCCAACCCTGTTGCTGTTGGCAGTACATCTCTATCAGATATTGTTCCTTTCCGTGGGCTAGAGGGGTAGTTAAATTGGCACTGATAATGGTCAGCACAAGCATAATTAAGTGCTGCGACATGTCTCAATGTCTAGACAACTCTGACTCATGATTTATGGGTTGGAACCCATGTGGGAGAGGGAAAGACTTGTGTGCAGCCAACGCTCTAACCGCCTGGGCTACGAGGCCCCACTGAGTGCCGTGAGTTTAATCGCAGTTGAGTCAAGTTACCCGCCCAGACTCCTTCAACGTTTTGAATCCAGCAAGTTTGATATAGTAGGCTGACTGCCCAAACAGGATTTCCTAAATAATCAATGCTGCCGAATTTACCAGTATGACTGTCAGGCTCAGTTTATTAGTGTCTTTGGTAAATTCGCATAATTTATCCGACTTCTGCAGGTTGCACGGAAAACTTGACGCAAACATGATTAAACTCACGACTCACGTTAGAGGTCTCAGGTCGTTAGCGCGTTGTCTTGCCCTTGCTATCGCGGGTTCGAACCGCACGGAACCTTTCGGGTTCATCACCTCTCGAGTAATGCTCGTCTCTATGCCGTAAACTTTACAGTAAACTATTACATATATATACTACATGTTACATACAAATGTATATTATGGATTAACGTACAAAACCACCGACGACCGCGAATCCCACCGTGCTCCGACCGAGGAGTGAAGGCAAGTGGCTAAAAATAGCCGGAAGGACCGGAGAGAGTTCAGCAATAGCGTGTGACGGTGCTCCAGAATAGCTGCTCTGTTTGGGGGAAAGAGGACAGTCGAAAAAGTTAATTTGGGTGGTGAAGTTGTGAATACAGTGTTAGCCTTCAAGGGAACAACAGTTTCCCGATTTTACCAGGAATTAAAACATTGGGAACATTTTAATAGGGAGGCAATGGTTTTTATGGTGCAGAGGGCATGTAAACCAATGCAAGATGGCCTCTCCATGGTCTCTACAATCCAAAATAGTTGTTACTTACTTAAAATAGGTAGTACAAATGTTTTCCTACTATATAGTTTCATTACATGCATCATTCTTGGCTAAGAATCAGGGGAGGGAGGGGGAGGGGTAAGCAAGCTGGAGATACGTGCTTACAACTATCGTCCTGGGGTGGATCCAAGTCCGCGTCCGGTGGTCTACTCATCGAAATATCGAATGCACATGTTTCAGGCTCTGCGAGTCCGTATTTTTCCAAGCAATCATCCAGTAGCTCAAAAATGCGGTTAAGCCGTAGCTCGCCAGCCGGGAAACACCTGTTACAGAATTCCATAACTGGTTTGAGGGAAGTGGAAGAGGCTTTAATGGATGGCATGCATAATCTGCCATGAAGAAATACCGCTAGGCTAAGTCGCCGTTAAGATCGAGGACTTTGTCCATGAAAGCTCGGCGAATGTTATTTCCTCATATCAGACAGTCCGCATATTTCGCACCATTGGCAACCTTTTGCACGCGCCTGGCAGTCCACAGCCAAGACCAATATTCGTATTTCGAATCCAGGAGGACGTCCGCCGTCAACACTGATGATTACCCGGAGAGTAAGGGGTAAGCTGCGCGCGAGTCGGACCCTAGTCAGCAGTGCTTGCAGTAGGTGCGCTAACTCATGAAATGTCAACCGGAATTCTGAAATGCGTTCTCGATACGAAAAGATTAATTAAGTAGGGTTGTAAAGTTCGTCATCAAAAGGCATAATTCTACAATACTTCAGTAATCTCAGGATGCCGGCTTCCGAATGAACTTCCCTCCGGCTGCATGTAAAAACCACACTCTGTAAACATGACTATCTAAGTAGCATGAACTTTTCTCATTGATTTTTGATGTCCCTAAAAGTCCAATTATATTTCATGGAAAGCATGCATAAAAATATTCATTCTTTCGCTCATTCCGCGGAAAACTACGTCTTTTTCTAATATATACTCCGAGGAGGGACGAAGTTCAGATTTTAAAATATTGCTAATTGCGGGACTTTTAAAAACCGTGAAATGGCCGTTCATAAATCGCCATATCTCTGCATTTACTAATGTGGCTCGTAAAGTTAACAATATGGATTAAATCTACTGCAAAATTTAATTAACGCTATATGGTCCTCTTTTAGTAACGTACGCGGAAAATGTACGGGTTGTAGTTTAGAAACCCTGGATCCAAGTGTAACGGTAGGGCAGGTTCAAAATTATTTTGGAATTAGAAAAATTTTTGAAAACCGAATAAGACCCTTTCTTTGAGAATGAAATTGGATGAAGACGTAATTATCTACCGAATGAGCGAAAGAATGAATATTTTTATGCATGTTTTCCACGAAAAATATAGTTGGACATTTAGGACCATCAAAAATCAATGAGAACAATTTATGCTCCTAAAGTAGTCATCTTTTGTAGAGTGTGGTTTTTGCATGCAGCCGGAAGAAAGTTCATTCGAAAGCCGGCATCCTGAGGTAACTGAAATATTGTAGAATTATGTTGCAGGCTGACTAGTTTTACAACCCTTCTTAGTGAGCCCTTTCGAAACAAAAACGAATTTCAGAATTTCAGTTGACATTTCATGTGCTATCCCACCTACTGCAAATTCAAATGCTGTTTGACAAATCATCAAGCCTGAGAACTTAATTTAATTCATGAAATCTTTCAAAAATCAGCCCTTTTGTTTTATCTGAAGTGAACAGGGAAGAATTCGTCGTGCTTCTTTACGCACCTCGGACAATCTAAGCGTTTCTTCTTGTCCAGAATATCTGACTACTTCTCTGTTCATTCAAAAGCCGGCATCCTGAGGTAACTAAAATATTATAGAACTATGTTGCAGGCTGACTAGTTTTACAATCCTGCTTAATTAATCTTTTCGAAACGAAAACGCATTTCGGAATTTCGGTTGACATTTCATGACTGCACGAAGTACCGACGTCGGTCTCTTTCCTCAAAGTCAAGAAGTGTTCAGAACGCGGACGCATTGGGTGCCCGCAGGCGAAATCCCGGTCGATGTGAGCCTTACGCGTGGTAGTGCCTTAGCACACTCGAAATGAGACGTACCTACCGGAATATCACATGAATTAGTCGCCAAAATACCACATTTAGAGGGTGCTTCGTAGCTTGGCTCAGTCCTGAGAACCATGCTATGATGCCAGCAATCACTCTGAGAGAGGGAGAAGTGTAATATTAAGGAAAGGTCGAGCATGATCGGCTCCTGTCGCGTCCTCCTCCTTCTCGGCATGATGAATGGAACACGGAACATGCTTACTTCGTCCATAAAGTATGTAGGGGCGCACGAGTGCAGATTACGGAGTAAGAAAATTCTAAAGGGAGGAGAGGAGAAAACACCGTCTTTTGTGGAAACTCACCTGACTCCAGGACATGCCCTCTCGAGAAGGGTGCAACAGTTTCTGAGCCAGGGTGGATAGACCCAGACTGAAGCGGAAGGAGAGGTCTTCACGGAATTCGGCACAAATGTTTCTGCAGTCCACGTGGAATTCCGGCTCAAAGGAGGCCGCCAAGACACTCTGCATGATCCGATTCTTGGAGGCCTCCTCGGGCACGAGGCTGGCGTAGAGACCTAGTGAGTGTGTGTGCGCGTCAGTAAGGAGGTAGGTTCACAATGACATTTAATCAAATTAATTGACTTAATTGACTAATTAAATTGTCAGAAAAGAGATCAACCGAGAGGTTATACCGTTGAGCAGCATGGACCAAGAACTCAGTTATTTAACAAATCTGACACGCGTCTTCGATATAAAGTAGGTGGGCTAGCTCATGAACTATTGGCCGAAATTTCGAAATGCATTCTCGTTTCGAAAAGATTAATTACGTAGGGTTGTAAAACTAATCGTCATGCAGCATAATTCTATAATGGTCCAGTTACCACAGGGCGCCAGCTTTCAAACGAGCTTAGTTCCAACTGCATGCAAAAATTACACTCTGTAAAAAATAACTACATATGTAGTATTCATTTTTCTCATTGATTTTCGATGTTCTTAAAAATTCATTTGTATTTCACGGAAAACATGCATAAAAATATTCATTCTTTTACTTATTCGGTAGAAACTCACGTCCTCTTCCAATTTTATGCTCGAAGGAATAGTTTAATTCGGTTTTAAAAAACTTTTCTAATTCCCAAATAATTTTGAACCCGGCCTGCTGTTAGACGTGCATTCCGGGTTTCCTAACTACAAGCCGTATATTTTCCGCGTACAGAAAAGCATGCATTTTTCTACGGTATTAAGAAAAGACCATACGGGGTTCATAAAATTGAGCAGTGAATTTCAGCCATATTGTTAGCTTTACAAGCCACATTGGTAAATGCAGATACATGACATTTTATGAACGGCCATTTCACGGAATTACAAAATCTCACAATTAGAAACTTTTTTGAAAACGGATTATGCTCCTCTTTCGAGTGTAAAACCGAATGAAGACGTAATTTTCTACCGAATAAATAAAAGAATGAATATTTTTATGCATGTTTCCATGAAATATAATTGAATTTTCAGGGACAGCGCAAATCATTGAGAAAATTGCATGCTACTTAAGTAGCCATTTTTTGCAAAGTATAATTCTTGCAAGTTCATTCGAAAGAAGGCTCCCTGAGGTAACTGGATCATTATAGAATTTTGCCGCTTGATGATCAGCTTGACAATCCTACGTAATTAATCTTTTCGAATCGAGAACGCATCTCAAAATTTGGGCCGACATTTCATGAGTTAGCCCACCTACTGTATATATTAGCCACTCTGAACAAGGCAGATCAATCCGAAATGGTAACCCGGCAAACTCTGCAAAACGCCCGTACTGAAACGACAAGTGATTGGGCGGATGGCGTACTAGTCAGCCAGAAAGGGAACAAGATCTAATGTGTACATTTTCGAGACCGGCTACGCAGCTCGTCGACAGACGCATGAACGATGCACAAAACCTGTCAACTTTTCAACCGTGTCTCAACAACCAAGTTGGCCAAAGTCTGCGACCATCATGCCATTCGGATTGGCTGCGTCTGACTTCATATGAGTTTCAAAACTTTGCGAAGTCAAACAACTTGTACTCCGCCATTAGACACATAGTTAACATCTCACCCGGATATACAAAATTACGCAAGGCTAATCAGAAAGATGACCTCTTCTCTTTAGCATCAAATGCTATCTTCGTATGCGTCCAGAGACGGATTTTCCATCTTTACCGCCATATGCTGCATCGCAGGCATTGCACGACAGTTTGTAAACGAGTACATGATAAAACAGTCGGACCCGGTCTTAGAATGGAAAAACCTTGGAGCAGTCGTCTGTTTGAGATTGTTGAGGTGTAGTTCTACGAGTTTAGGCACGTTTTTTATGAGAGGAAAGTCTCGCCGGGATGTTGATTTGGGCGCCTAACTGGAGCTACCTAACTCCTTCCCCTTTATCTCATGCACTGCCTAACGGATTCTCGCAAGTAACCATTTTGAGAAAATAGTTTTGACAGGTGGCTTCGTTCTACTCCATACATTTTATAGTCAGAGCAGTGAGTTTCTGCCGGCTGACTATGCAGCCGGCGGAATTCCGTCTGCTGGACAGGATGGTTGATCTTATAACGCGGGTTGGCTTCCACATAATTTCGTTCGCAGAAAACTGAGGTGCGCAACTCCCCATTGGCTCCTTAAGTTCACAAGAACATCTAGAAGTGAGCAGCACGAATGAACAGACAGGGGCATGCCGATTCAGTTAGCAAACACCGAGTTCCCTGCCTTCGAGCACCCCAGTGTCTAGGTATAAATGGCGACTCTGCTAAAAGTTTAAAACTAGCTCCTAAAAGTGGCGGCAGTCTCCAGATGACTTGCGGCCCAGCTTACGCTGTTTTTATATGCGTCCAGAGACGGATTTTCCGTCCTGACCAGCATATACTGCACAGCAGGAACTGCATGACATTTTTTAAACGGGTACACACAAAAACGGCAACTAGAAAGGTGATTTTGACATACCAGCCATGAACTGTTCGGCGCGGACAACCTGTGAGTGGATGTCACCGGCACAAGCTTCACCCAACTTGCGGCCCAACTCACGCTCGATGAAGGCGTTCAGCTCACGTTTGTAGAACTGCAGTGGTGAGGGGTCACTGGAGAACGGACGGTCGAAATTGTCAACCAGTTCGTTCAATCGTCGGATCTCGGAGCAGAGGGCGTTGGCCACTTGTCCTTCCACGTCGATAAGGCACTTGGAAATAAGTTCTTCAATGGCTTGGGAGGCCTTCAGAAGCTTGGCACGTAGTTCCTCAAGGCGACTTTCTGACAGACGTCTGTAGCGAATGGCCGCATCCCTGTGTACACAGTCGGACAAAAGAAGTTGATTTTAACGAGTGGTTTCACCCAGACGTGCAGTGCTCCCACTGCGTGCGTAGGGCGCAGCTGTATCCGAACGTCAAGAAGAAGCAAAGCAACTTTATTCAACCACACCTGCTCAGACACACACACACCCACCTTACACGACGACCGATTTCATTGGCTGACTGCAACACAGGCATGCACACGTCCTGGCAGTCACACCTGCCCATGTCTCAAGTGCCGCAGTTCATGCAAGCTGTAATACAGGATCCTTGAACTCGCTCCGCAGACTCATAAAAGCAACCGATAACAATGGCTCGCCCGCCGTAAGACAGGAACGCCAATGGCCCCTGGTGCCTGTGTCGGCAAATTGGGGTGCTGTACATAATAAGGCTCTCATTCTGGTGTCTTCCGTCTTCTCCCGTCAGCCGCGACTTGACCTTATGTTCGGCAAAATTTCAGCTACCCCTGGATGCCAGCTTTCGAACGAACTTCTTTTCGGCTGCATGCAGAAACTAGACTCTGCCAAAAATAACTACTTAAGTAGCATGCATTTCCCTCATTGATTTTCGATGCCCTTAAGCATTCAATTATATTTCATGGGAATCATGCATGAAAATATTCATTCTTTTGCACATTCGGTAGAAGATTACATTTTCGTCCAATTTTATGCTCGAACGAAGGGTATAATTCGATTTTAAAAAAGTTTCTAATCGTGGGATTATTTAATACCGTAAAATACCCATTTATAAAACATCGCGTCCCTACATTTACTAAGGTTGTTTGTAAAAGTTACAATCTGGCTCAAATCCACTGCTAAATTTCATGAACCCCACATAATCTCCTTTTAGTGCCGTAGAGAAATGTATGATTTTCCGCACGCGGAAATGTACGGCTTGTAGTTTCGAAACCCTGAATGCAAGTGTAACGGCAAGTCGGGTTCAAAATTATTCTGGAATCGGAAACTTTTTTTAAAAATCAAATTATGCCCTTCGCTCGAGTATAAAATTAAAAGAAGACGTAATCGTTTACCAGATGGGCAGAAGAATGAATATGTTGATCATCGTTCGCATGAAATATAATTTAATTTTTAGGGACATCGAAAATCAATGAAAGATATGCATGCTACTTAAGTAGTCATTTTTTGCTGAGTATAGTTTCTGCATGCAGCCGAAAAGAAGTTCGTTTGAAAGCTGGCATCCTGGGGTAGCTGAAATTTTGCGGAATTTTTCTTCATGGTGACCAATTTTACAACCCAAATTAAATAGTCTTTTTAAAATGAAAACGCATTTCGGAATTTCGATTGGCATTTCGTGAGTTAGCCCACCTACTGTACGTCTGGCTGGGAACATGATATCGTCCTTAGCCAAGAATGGTGACAGTTCGAATCTAGGCAGCCGCACCAATCGCACTTATTCCAGTACAGTCTTCATGTTATTCTGGGAGCGATGTTTCACCAATCCGACTGCTGGACAGGATATGCTCCTTTCGTTTGATCCCGTGGTTTCAATGTACAGCCATCGCAGGTAGTAACATAACGAAAAAGGGTGATGAGGAAGAAAAACTGACAATGACAAGGAAGACACCGTCAACCGACCAACTTGTTGATCGCCGTCAATCGAATACACCGCCCCCCCCCCCCCATTGCAGGTCCGTAGGCTCTTCGAGGCTCTTCGGTCACGGGCGCAGCGGCGATCTGCTTGTGGAACGAAACGTGCTAATTTTGGCCTTACCGACAAAGGCAAGAGAGACCGGAACGGCCATTTCTGGTTTTACTAGCCGCCGTCGGCCAGTCATACCTAACCCCGACGTGTACATCCCCTGGGGCTCGATCACGCGAGTTGTCGATTAGAAGTCCAACACCCTAACCACTGAGCCAGAGATCTTTGCATTTGGGTTTGATGGTCTGTCAGGCTGTATGACGCCATCCCACCGAAGCTTCGTCGACTGCTTCAAGTCCTCAAGGAAAGCACAGTGTTGTCCTCCGCGCCAGTCGGGGTTATTCAACATGTGCTAACGAACCACTCTGATGTTACGGTGGTTCGTTGGGCGTGCAGCATGGACCCAAGCTACGCTGATAATACTGCGATGCTGAAGAACTGAGGTTTGCCAGTGAAAAAACACACTCGCAAGCTTCGTGCGACCTCATCGAAGCCTCTGAAATCGGCATGGCATCTGATGCTGACAGTCCTCATGGCCATCTTTGGTGTCCTTGTTCAAGGCTCCGTCGCCCCAAGGTCATTCACCCTCACAGCCAACGGTACCAGGCGTGCTGATTTACAGCCACTCGACCGATTTCAACTCGGACACGCGTAAGTCGCAGCAGGTCTCAGCGAATGCAATAGAAACCACTTGAACACACACTACTTGGGCACCTACAAAGGCAGCTGCCACAGACTCTCAGGCAGGACTGCACGACGCAGTCATCACCAGCCCTGGTTTCGCCAGCGGCCACTGCTGTCTGAGAGAACAACTCAAGGTTTTGCGTACAATAAACCCTTAATTCTGGTCATTTCTGTCTTTGGTTACAATATGGGATTTGGCCTGGTTATTGTAGCGCTCTGAACACTTTACTGAATATTAGTTTGCGAGTATGCGACACCTGTGTCAAGAGAATCCACCTGCAGAGATGTTGGACATGGAAGTCAGGAGAGACGAACACCACCTGGCGTGAATTCGCTAGG
The DNA here is from genome assembly GCA_902702965.1 of Spirometra erinaceieuropaei. Lineage (NCBI taxonomy): Eukaryota > Metazoa > Platyhelminthes > Cestoda > Diphyllobothriidea > Diphyllobothriidae > Spirometra > Spirometra erinaceieuropaei. Next base: position 113,958 of record CACRXP010000702.1, on the reverse strand, counting down.
AAGTCTGCCGACGACTGACTGCAGCAAGAGGAAACGATGATTTGTGGGTATCAAGAACTTACAATATGCACCCTACTACTACGTCGGAGAAACTGAAGACAGCTCCGAATGAGAATTGCCGAACACGCGGCAGCGGTACGGAGAAATGACGCCAACTCTCAGGTCGCAGCCCATTCGACGAGACCCGGCCAAACATTCAAGTTCGATGAGGCCGAAATTCTCGCGAGAGGGGATAATCGCGTGAGCCGCCAGTTGCTTGAGTCATGGTTCACGAGACCTCAGTCTATCAACAAGTGCAACGACATCCCTACTCCATATTCCGTGCTGAGGCATAGGCTGGCCAAGGTAATTAACCACTCAGGGAGCGCGCAAGCTGGTGAGCCAGATGGCCGAGCAATCATCACGCCAGCATCCAAGACGGCTGATGACATTTCGGCAATTAACAACTTGCATGCCGGCCATCAGGCCATTAGCGCACCAGCGGGCAGCCATTCTTGATGAAGGGGAGCCCGGTTAATTGCTATAGATATGGGGTAGCATAGCGACTGCATCCTATAAATACTGCGATTTCCTGTGCACGAGTCACCCTTTTCTGGCACTGTCTCTGGTGATGGATTCAAGTAAGAATCCGAAACGTCAGGCCAATAAAGCCCTTGTTCCAGCGATCGCTTCTTCTTCTGATCAATCTGGTTATTGTTCCGGGCCTTCGAACCCGTGCAGAAGTCCATCGTCAGAGGTATTAACAACAACAGAACAAGCGATAGGTATATTGAGTGTTGGCCAATCACCGATCGATGGCGACGACTGGGGGTGGCTACGCAGGGCTCTGTACGCCGGCGCCAGACCGATAAATCGACCGACTTTCAAATACGACCTGCTGCTGGCGGCGCGTGTGATTGGCTCGTCTGTTCTGCTCGCCCGAGCTGTGATCACATGATTTCTAACGTGGTGTGGGTGCCAGGGGCTTGAGACGGCACAGGTCAACTCGGTTCACTCGGGGAGCGGCGACTTCTGTGGTATTTGCGATTATTTCCCGTGCTTCGCCATCTACTATAAATGCAACTAGTGCAGAGTGGGCAGTCAGCTTTGAAAATAAAACTGCTACCCGTCACAATTAATTACCATCTCGGGCTTGTACATCGCAATCGCTCGAAGAAGTTAACATCTCAAAATAATGTACCTATTACTACTTTATCAGAAATCAGAACCAGCAGGGAGATAGGAGGCAGGGCTAACTCACTTTTCCTCAAGGGCAGCCTCGTAAGTGGTCTCCAGGATTCCGCGGAGGTGCGCAGCTACCTCCTTGCCCTGTTCAGTGTGGGCGGCGAATTTCGTCCGAGTCGCGGAATCGGACAAAATTTTCTGAAGAGGCAAAAAGACACATAGTTGTGGTGATTACTAAGATCAACATTCGTAAAGAGGTTTGTGACCGGGCTACACGAGAAGGGTGGTTTAGGTTCTACAGGCTAGCGTAGTTGTTATAACAAACCTGATTATAAATTAAATGACCGATACAACTGTCCATACACCGCACAGAAGAAAGTTGCCTAATAACATTAAATTCGGGAACGAGATGCGAGAGCATTCCGGTTGAGTGCCTATCGGTTACCTACAGCCTACTTAAACAAGTGCACCGAGTGTCTAAAGCCTTAACAGTCGGCTGAGGAGTTCATGCATCCGAAATACCCACATATGAAGAAGAAGACACGATCGCTGGCAAAAGTGCTCTATTCGCCTGACATTTCGGATTCCTGCTCGAACTCATCATCAGAGACAATAGCACATATTCCACATCTACTAACATATAATTGATATGAATTGATCGAACATGGCTGCTAGGAATAAAATCATCCCTTTAGATGCAAGTACCCCTCAGCAAGTCGAGACAATGGCCCCTGATTTTCGAAGAGTCAAATAAAGAAGTGGATTGCCGGAAAGTCATTGCGTAAAACTGTTTGGTAGAGCGGTGGTTTCCTGTAGTTCTTAGATTCGAAAATGGACGTCTCCACTAGCCACTGTAAAGCGCCATTTTAAGATTCCGGGACTGCGTCATATGTAGGGCGAATGCACCTATACTCGATGACGGACAACATTGGCAAGGTCGCAGTGTCACCATGGTTCTTAACCTCTTTACATGTATTTGTCTGTGGACAACCACACCCAAAATCGTTACCACCGCATGATCCGCAACTGCTTATTCACCTCCTCATCTCACAGCTAGTCTTTAGTAAGGGCCGGCACACAGTCCACCACCTCGGGATGTGCCGAGTAGGCCACAGCCAGACAAACCTTGTCTTTCTGAGACTCCCCTCGAGTATGGCTCCCAACTGCAGAGCCGTGCACTGACGTCCACGCACCACTGGCAACTGATCCCTACACACGCAAAAATCTATAATAACTGCCTACTGCTAATTATTAAGTAGTTGGGAAGTATGCGCACCTAGTCAGTCGGCTGGACGAGGGACGTGGGATTCGAAGGACTCCCTTGGATCCGTGTCTGAGCTAGTGTTATGCATGTCACATGTTGCACTTTGTAAATGACATATAAACGACGAAATACTTCAGTCGCAATCCAGTGCCTCGTTGTATAAACGCATTCCTGATTCCAATCTTAGGCTTATTCAAAGAATACACCTTTGTTGAGCAGACGAAGGCTTTACAAAAGGTAGTTCGATGGGATGAATCAGAGGGACAAGGTAGACAAGCAAGTGACTCAGCTCTACTGGTGACGTTGGAGGAGGGGAACTACACATGATCGCCGCCTAACTGTAAAACGATGCTGACGACATGAAGAAACAGCATGGGGGATATGAATATGATAATTAATCAGCTGAATCCTCTGGATGAGTATTATGCAAGTGGAGACTCGGGGAAGGCCTTAACTTCAGAAGTGGTCAAATCATGCACCAACGCCTTTTTCGCTGAAGTAGTCACCCTCACGGAGGAACTTACCTCGAAAACCTTTTCAAAAGTCGAAAACTCCAGCAGACGCGCCTGCCATCCTTCTGCCAGGGGATAGCCTGTAAAAAGGATATGGAAAATTCGCGTCACAAAATGTTAAATAGTAAAGAAAGGTGTAGAGGGCGTGGTTTCGGATGTCTTACCGCCGGCCGAGGGTGAACCAATGTTCGGCGCCGCACCTGGCGGCGTGCAATTGGAGGAGGATTTAGCACGTACAGTGAGCACCTCACGCGCTGAGACGAAAAAGACACGCTCCATAGCCTCATCGCGACCGCAGACCTTCAATTCATCCGTTAGGAAGGACACGCAGCGCTGCATGTGTTGTTCCTTTACCTAGAGTGTAAGAAAAAAAGAACAGGTAGTTTGTCTGTTGCAAGCAACGGCAGCCACCA
>CACRXP010000702.1:86179-100562 GCA_902702965.1 Spirometra erinaceieuropaei | reverse complement strand
GGAGGAGGCGAAGGAGGAGGAGTGATCGGTAACACAAGAGCTTGACGTTTTGGTATTCATGCGCGAATCTATAACCAGAAACAGTCGCCGTCAAAGGTGATAAACGCACAAAGAGAGCAGCATTTGAAGGACACTGTGACCATGCACCACACACCTGCTACAATCAGCAATCCCCACATTCCTCGTTCGAGGTCATATTCGATGTAATGAGCGCTTATTTCCCACGCACGAATCGTTGATTGTCGAAATCTAATCGCCTTTATTAATTCTTGCCACGATAGCTACTCGACCACTTGTTTCACCGTCATTGGAATCATCAACCGCCAGCGCCTTCTAGCACGGGTTATTACTCTGTCCAGAGTAGTCGGTATGGTCATCGAGTGAGAATCCGAAGCGTCGGGTCAGTTAACCTATGGCTCCAGCGACCGCGCCTTCTTCTTCTTATGCTAGACCGAGTTGTTTTGGCGGCTTTTTCCAGTCGAATCACACAATAACCTGATTGGGAGGCTTCATAGGAGTGTCTATGATCAGCATCGACTACCGACGTGTTGAAATCGTGCTTTGCATAAGCGATCTGTTGGCGACGCGTTAGTGAGTGTACACCAGTGGCTGGTAACAGACGCGAGAAGGAACGATTAAGTAACCTGTCATTAAGCGAGCTTTAACTAATGCTTCAGTTAATGGACACGAGGACTCGTTAGCCCTGATATTTAGCGCATTGCAGCCTGTACTAATAGAGGTCCATATTCCTGTTTTGGAACGTTCGGTTTGGCAAGTGCTTTGTGGGTCCCGACAAATGAACGTCCACTCGATTATTGATACCGATCATTCGTCAGGGTTGCTACGTGATCGTCCATCAACGTCCGGATTAATCTTACTGCCTAGTAGATAATGCGGATTTGAGAACTGATTCCGGACATTTTCTATCATTGCTGTCTTCTGCGGCTAACTTCAACTAAAATTTCTTGAAATTAATGCATCGGATAAGGTCTACTTCTACCTGGACCTCCACCGTTTGCTTACGGTTAAATGCTCAGCAGTATTTCCGAAGTCCTAAGGGAAAATTTTCAGTAAACCGCAACGATTCCCTGTGTACTGTAACTCGGTCACCGCCAAGGCTTTGAGGAAATGGCTCAAACTCAATCCAAGAACTGGAATCTTGCATCTCGTATCGAATTTCCGAGGCCAGTGGATGTTCTGTGTCCGTTGTTGTAGGTTTCGAATTGGACATTGTTGGTATTTGCAATTCGCATTTGGAACATTTCCTATCCTTGGAATATCTGAAACTAGCTAATTTTCATGTAAGAAAGCAGCTTGGAAAAAATATGTCGAAGATTGAAGTATTCTGGTGAACACTAACCAGTTGATGGATGTGTGTTCCCACTCAAGGGAACTTTGAAACCGTCAGTCATATCTCAATCCTCATAAAATCACACTATTGAAAAACGTTGGAAACGTTCAATAGTGTAGTCAGGCCGCGGCAGTAGTTTGGAGGGTAACAATCGGGAGATGGCACCCAAAAAATCCGCACGACCTTCAATTGCGTGGATAAATGTTAATAATACTAAGAATTTTTTCCGAAATTGCTTTTCAAACGATAAAGTTTTACCTCATCATTATATGGTAACAAAAATGGGCGCGGTGTCGAATTTACTTGAAGGGGCAGATAATGTGAAGTCGATCCAGCTCGTATTCCCTGCTGAATTGCTTTTTTGAATATGGGACCGAATGCGGAATGCAGTTTGCTAAAGGGAACCTTCTGCGTTGCGCTGTTCATGACCGTTTACCTTCATATCCTTACTTTTATAACTGCACGTTCAATAAACACAGAGGACGCGATTGAAAACATCGGCACACTTGACCCCGACGAGAGTTGCCATTGTGTGAAATTGCTTAGCTGATGACACCGTCTGTCTAGGATTGTATGCCTTTAAAGTTTTCCGTTCTTCAACATAATACCCTTATTTTACTCCTTTCGTCAACCTATGGACGAATACTCATGCAGTCCTCCGGCACATTCTTATCGGTAACGGATTTTTTGGGGTGCCATCTGCCGATTGTTGCCGTTTGGAGAAATGATGACATCTGATCACACATTCAAATTCGACGAACCGAACTTCTCGCTAGAGGTGGCAATCGTGTGTGCAAAGGTCTGCTTGAAACGATCTCTCCCCGTCCGCATTCGATGCTGAGACTGCGCCTGGGTGGAGCGATCAGCCACACGGGGAGCACTCAGACGAACACTGTTTCCAACGCCAGCGTCGGTGGGTCAGATGGTAGAGCAATCATCACACCAGCATCCAACACACGTGCTGAAATGGCAGTAATTAACGACGCGAACGTCGGCTATCGAACAGTTATCACGCCATCTACAACAATTCCTGATGAAGGGGGGAGCTGTGAATCCTCCTAGGTATGCGGTAGCATGGCAAGTGCATTCCATAAATATGACACCCCTTGTGTATGAACTATCCGTATCTGTTGGGGTTTCTGGTGATGAGTTCTAGAAGGAATCCGAAATGTCGGGTGTTCTGCGTCCGTGTCTCAATTTTTGCGGTAGTTTTATGGAATTTGCCTCTCCGTTTTTACTGATCTTATAACTCGCGAGGTGTCCTTTTTGTCTTTTACAACTTTGCTGGATTTCTTAGGATGACATTATCGATAAGCTGCGTCTCATATTCCAAATGAGGCGATAAGTGTAGTCGGTTTTTGGACTTTAGGATAGGTTCCTACGCAGGAACTTCGGAATAACGAATTCTCGTTCCAGAAAATTGAAGAAAGAGTAGACAGCTCGAGATACAATAAGAATATTGAAGTGTTTTCCCACACAAATGGACTCTAATTTAATGTATAAAATTTAACCGGTTTTTTATCTTTGACTTTCGTTTAGTTCAAAAATAAATCTTCAAAAAACACTTTATTCAGAACGTTACAAATGTTCAGTGGTGTATCTAGACGTTTACAGTCACCCCAGTGAGCCTCCAGTTCCGACTGATATTTTCAAACGACTTACAGGATGTCTTGATTGGCTACATTTGGCGTTTGGCCTCCTTTTTAGGCCTGCAAGATCTTGACAATTTGTTAACCAGCATAAGCCTCTAGTGAGTGCGCAAATTCTAGTCGGCGGGGGACGAGTAGTCACATTTGTGGCCGAATTTGTACGCTCTCATCAAGTATGGTAATCTGGGAGGTAAGGCCTGGGACACCATTCGGGCTTCCATGTATTTGACCTAATGATTTCCAACCCGAAGGTCAGTCGAACTTACGACCCAACGCCGCTATAATCTACCAAGCCATGACGAGCTTCTGCAGAAAGTGAAACACGGTGTTCTGATATCATCACCGGTAACGTCGTGTTTTTTAACGTGGTGTCAGACCTATATTTTCACTTACAATCAACTAAGAGGTAGGGTCGCCGTGATTGTTGAAGGATCAGGGAGCCATAACTTAAGCAGCTCGCAGCTCATGAGTTTGTCCGCATCCGCGAGAATCTCGTTTTCGTTAAGCTTAGAGTGTGTCGGGGTTCTGAGCTGTTACTTCAGATTTGACGTAAATCCTCTCCCCACACACTGGTACATGTTCGGCTACCCGTGTCCAGATGAATCTGGCCCTGTCCAAATAGTATTTACTTTGTTAAAAAATGGACAAAATTTGCTTGCCATTTCTGGATATTCATTACTGTAGCGGCTACTCTTGTCTCTAGCTGTTTTTGGGGGTGAACATTTCAGTTGGCTCGAAACGTTCTAACCAAGAGATCAAAGATTCCTCTACTTAAGGCGAAACCGTTTGCATGTGGGTAAGTGGCCCAAGAAACTTGGTGTTCGCGAACCACTAATCTAGAGCAGGTATGTGGGCTCAGCTCTAATTGGTAGAGGTGCGTTTCCAATCAGGGAATAATAGTATGCAGACGATCAGTAAGCACAACAGGCCTTCAAAGGGATTTATCGAATGCGACATTGTATGCGTTGTACGGCTCAAGCAAAGGAAGCTCGCAGCTCCTACTGAATTCGCATATTTTGTGAAGGTACTGCTTTTTTCAACTTTTCTGAATATCTAATTATCACATTGTAGAGGAGCTGCGTCTCATAACCTAAATAAAACGTTTCATTTAGGTAATTTTTTGCCTTAACGATAATTCTCACCCATAGAAACACCGGATTGGCGAAGTTTCGTTCAAAAAATTAAGGAAAGAGAAGATAGCCCGAAATATTATAAGTAGGTGAGTGTGCGTTCCCCAACAGGGAGACTTTAAATTTATTTATAAAAACGAGTGAGAGAGCACACGTTACTTTCGATAAATTCTCCGCAGGCCATTACAATTACAGTGGGTGGGCTAACTCGTGAAATGTCAACCCAAATTCCGAAATGCGTTGTCTTTTCGAAAATATTAATTAAGTAGGGTTGCAAGACTAATCAGTCTGCAGTTAAAGCATGATGCCCGCTTTCGAAGGGACTTCCTTTCGGCTGCATACAAGAAATGTACTCTGTAAGAAATGACTACTTAAGTAGCATGCATTTTTCTCATTGATTTTCGATGCCCCTACAAGTCCAATTATATTTCATGGAAAGCGTGCATGAAAGTATTCATTCTTCTACTCATTCGGTAGAAAATTACGTCTTCATCCTATTGTATACTCAAATGAAGGGTATTATCGGGTTTTCAAAAACTTTTCTAATTCCCGAATAATTTTAAACCCGCCCTGCCATCACACTTGCATTCAGGGTACGGAAAACCACACTTTTCTCTACGATAATAAATATGGGGTTTAAAAATTTAGCAGTGGAGTCGAGCCATATTGTTAACTTTACAAGCCACATGAGTAAATGCAGAGACATGACGTCTTAGAACGGCCATTTCACGGTATTTAAAATTCCCACAATTACAAACCTATTTAAAAACCGCATTATGTCCTTCTTTCGAGTATAAAATTGAAAGAATGCGTAATTTTCTACCCAATGAACACAATAATGAATATTGTTATGCATGTTTTCCATGAAATATAAGTGAACTTTTAGGGGCATCGAAAATCAATGTAAAAACGGCATGCTGCATAAGTAGCCATTTTTGCAGAGTATGTTTTTTGTATGCAGCCGGAAGGAAGTTCAATCAAAAGCCGTCATCCTGATGTAACTGAGTTATTATAGAATTATGCTGCAGACTGATTAGCTTTACAGTCCTACCTAATTAATCTTTTCGAAAGGAAAATGCATTTCGGAATTTGGGTTGACATTTCATGAGTTAGCCCACCCCCTGTAAATGGGAACGGGGTACAACTCGTCTTTTGAGTACTGCTTCGGCAATTTTCGCAACTCTAATCTATAAAACTCCACAAGCCTTTTTTTAATTCCCAACCTTCGCTTGACCAAAAATAAATCTTCGAGAGAACACTTTATTCCAGACGTTACAAATGTCTGGTCCGGCTACCAGACCTCTAGAAGTGAGTGGATTGAACTTCTGCGCTCAGTCTGCCTTGCTCCTTGTCCTCCTCGGCAACATTTTCCAACAGCCGGAATTTGGCGGTTCGGCGTCTTTCACAGAAACTGCAGCATATTCCAGCCGCGATCAGTAACATGAGGGCGATGACTGGAATACAGATAATCAGCGCGAGACCACCAGGTGAGACTGAAAACAGGAAGATAAACGCATCACAGGCATGCGAATTCTGCTCTTTTGGGCTAACTCTCCAAGAAAGTACAGTGCGTGACCGATCTCATGACCAGTTGGCTGATATTCTGAAATGCGTCTTCGATTAGGAAGGATTACTTGGGCGCGGTTGTAATGCTGATTATCTTGCGGCATAATTGTATAATATTTTGGACTTGGCAGGACGTCAGCATTTGAATAGACTGCCTTTAATTCTCCTGTAGAAACCGTCCTCGGTAAAAAATGACTACTTACAAAGAATGCTTTTCTCTCTTCGATTTTCCATAGTCTTGCAAATTCGAATATATCTTAAAGAAACCACGAGTAAAAATATACTTTTTTCCAGTCATTTGATAGAGAATCTCGTCTTCCTTATATTTTATACTTAAGCAGGGAGAATAATTAGGTTTTTAAACAAGATTTTTTAAGACCGCGCGACGTCCGTTCACACAGCATCGTACCTGTCCGTTTGTCACTGTTGCTCATGAAATGTACAACATAGTCCGCATCCATTGCGAAATTATATGGACTCTGTATGATATCTCTTTAATGCCATAGAAAAACATGTGATTTTCTTTGCGCGGAACGCATGCACCTTGTAGACTGAAACCACTAAGCGCTAATGCAATGAATGATCAAACTCCAAATTATTCGGCGATTGGAAATCTTTTTAGGACCTAATTATGCACCTTCCTTGAATATAAAATATAAAGCAGACGGTATTCTCTATCAAATGACTGGAGGGAAACATATTTTTACTCGCGATTTCTTTAAAATATATTTGAATTTGCAAGACCACCAAATATCAGTGAAAAAATGCACGCTACATAAGTAGTCATTTTTAACCGAGTACGGTTTCTACAAGAGATTGAAAAGCAGTCTTTACAAAGGCTGACATCCCGCTGAGTCCGAAATACCATAGGAGTATGCCGCAAGGTAATCATTATTACAATCGCGCCCAAGTAATCCTTCCTTATCGAAAACGCATTTCAGAATTTTAGCCGACATGTCATGAGATCGGTCACTCACTGTAGATTGGGGCGGGGAATTTCAATGAAACACTAGGTCAACGTTGCAGCTGACGAGATGATGGCATCAGAAGCACACTACTGAAAAGGACAAGGGAGACTGTAGTGGTCATTTCCCGCTTATCAGCCGTCATCAGCCAGTAATCGCCAACCTCGGGTTTTCGCAACCCCTGAGGCTCGAACCCTCGACTGGGTGGTCAGACTTCCAATGCCTCTTCCATTGATTCACGAACTCGATGTTCTATTGGTTATGATAAGGTTTATTAACGATCGCGTTATGGGACTCACTTGTTTCGTTGTGCGTTTGAGCTCAAATTCAAGGTTTGCAAAAGACGGGGTTGGGTATGGTGGGCTTTTGACGACTAATCAACCGTAAATGGCCATTCCATTCTCCCAGGTCTATGTCAGTAGTGTTAATCTGCCTATAATACTAACGGAATTAGCTGAGCGGCTGCTGGAGAGCCTTAAGATTTGGCCCAGGGGCACAACACGACGAGTGTGTCATGTGACGCGATAGGTCAGCGCTCACCTTCCACTGATGATTGTATCATTTGGCGGATTTTCTCTGCCTACTGCGATTCTGCTGGGTCTGACAAAATGCTGTAGAGAGGAGACGCTTCAGACCTACACCATGAATGTTCCTGCGAGGTTCTGTTTCAAATGGTAGACCTTTCTCTATAAAGTCGGCCTAATACGCCGAGCCAAGACTCACCGTCAAGATAAAGAAAATTATCGAACAGAATAAAAATAGTTGCTTAAGTTTGATTCTGTTAACTGCAGCAAAGCTCGGAACTCCGTCGTTGCCCGTAGGTATGAACACTAACCGACGGTGAGAGACCAAAGAGACGGGCGAAAACTGCCTTAGAAAGAAGAAGCAACGTGAACGGCGATCAACAAACCGACATGCTTCAGAGGAAACATAGATTAGAATGTTAAATATGGATCTTCTATTGACGTTGAGGACGAAAGCAGCCAATTTCGGCCCATATACATGAACACCAACAAATGGTGAGGCGAAGAGGTCATATATTCCAGAAGGCAATGGTCGTATCTGCCTGGAACAAAGTGCGCATCGTGGCATCTTTCATTTCTGGAAACGGTATACCCAGCTGAACCATGCATCAGTCGGTGAATCGATTTGGATGTAAGGTGTAAAATTCTCAAAAAAACATACGTCGAACGCTGTTCATGTCAAATGCAGTATCTTGTGACAGTCACGCTCAAAAGTTAACTGCTTTTGTAGGCTACTCAAATGAAGCTTTTTTAAAAAGTTTCCGTTTTATTCACGACAACTTATTCAAGTTGACCCCTAATCACTGGAATGACAAATCTTGCGCACCAGAATGCAATGCGTGTTTGGCATTCATTGTAGCTGACAGAATTCAGTATGTTTCCAGTGATCTCGTCCCACTATGCTTGTCCGTAAGAAACAACGTCTCTCAGAAGGCCTTGAAACCATACGAAAGCTAGGTTAGAACGTCCAGGGAAACTCAGATGATCATTAAAAACCAATGGACCGTTATCAGCTAGAATACCCAAACACAGGTACTGGTCCACTCCAGGGTTTATTGTGGTTTAAGCGGTCACTGAGTAATTATCGCGACTTGAGCAATGAGGCCTACGTTTTATCAATCGGGTATAAGCAGTATTACCAGAGGGTTTTTGCCGGTTCTAATTGCATGCATACACTGGTCATAAAACCGCCTCACTTACAACCACACAGAGGTCCATTGGCATCGTTGGCGACTTCCTGGAAGAGCGGTGATCTGCAGATGCATGTTGGTACTCCACTGATGAGATCGCAGTATGCGCTGGGATTACATGAAAATCCCGTGCACGATGGTTGTCCGAAATTAACTAAAACAAACAGTTTTGGGGTATCTGGGTTGAACCTACAGCATGCATTTAAAGTTATGACGTTAAAACGGTGCTAAAACAGCCTTGTTTGTTCATCTGGCTACCGCGTAGATGTTCAGCTACATTCTGGTCGAACCGTTCCCTGCATAGGGAGTTTTAAATAATACTACGGCCTATGAACAAGTTTGCTCTGGACGGGTCGTCCTCGCGTGACGTGTCACACAGGCTTCGTTTTCTGACTGCGCCAGTACAAGCGCACTCACTGCGCGTCGCGACGCGCGCTGATTGGTCAAACCAGTGCCCCTGACCCGCACAGCGAACGGTCCTAGTGGTGCAGCAGATCAGTTGGCTGGCCGAGATAAACTCTTCTTACTTTTAAAGTTTAGTGAAACCTGGCGAGCAAGCTATCCTACTGAATCGGCCCATCTCCTTTGCGAGTTTCGCCTCTTCAGTCTACGAGGATCATAGCCAAGTTGTGGCGTTTCCAAAAATCCGCGGCTGAACACGGTGGGCTTCATACTTAGGCAAGCTTTCCTTTGGAATGAGAGCTGTCAATGCTCGTGGGGTAGTTAGTAAGTAGTATCTCGCATTTTGCCAACTCTTTTGCCTGTAAGCCCAAGATGAGAATATTTCAAAGCCAAATCCGATGTACTACCGTCAGATTAGCCTAAATTAATCTTGCATTTCTAAACATAAACCTAGGGGTACCTGTAGGGGCCCCCAATGTACATATGGGGGGGTCTTCACTGCTGAGATCTTCGGTGTTTTAATGTAAGTTGAGACCAAGTAAATAGGATACTAATTTTGGCAACTATAATACCTCTTATGGCAGGTTAGCAAGTAAAGGGATAAGTCCAACCAGTTTTACTCACCGAGGATACTGACTGGATACCCTAAAACGCAAACAAATGGACAACACTTCGCTGTTTTCAATGCGGCTTGAGTGAACTGATAAATCTTCGCTTTCTTAACAGTGAAATAATGTACTTTTCCTCGAAGAATGCGATCAGAAATCTAGTGCTGTTTTGAGGATATGAACAGGTCCCTTCCGGTAAAAGAACGCACCTCACTCGCATGAGAGGCTCACACCGATCGCGTTGCAGGCATAGACCGAATGAAATTATGACAAAGACAAAGGAGACTGGAATGGCCATTTTTGGTTTACCAGCGATCAACAATCAACCGCACTAAACCCCAACATTTTCAGCTCACTGAGGCTCGATCCTGCGACCTGTTGGCTAGTCCAACTCCCAACCATTTCAAGGATGAACAGTTGGGGTACTTTGCAGGCCTTCACAGCTGGATAATGGACATATGTACTAGAGATGTTTTGGCAGATTTCGAATAATGCACTTTCACCAACTGTGAAAAACACGGTGCCTCGGTGGGACTCGAACCCAGGACAGCAAGGGAAGTCTTTACTACAGCCAACGCTCTGAACATCTGAGCTATGAGGCCCCACCGGACGACGCGAGTTTAATCACATTTGGGTCAAGTTTACCCGCCCAACCTACTGCAACGTCTGGAATCCACCTAATCTGATAGAGAAAGTTGACTGCCCAAGCAGGATTTTCTAAGTTATGCATCTAGAATCCACCAGATGACTACCAAGCTCACGTTACTTAGTTATTTAGTAGACGCTTTCAAGAACTGTCGTTTTCAATTTTTTTGAAAATTTTGCGAACTGCCTGGTTTACGAATTTTACATAAACTCAACTAACATATTAGATAGGTGAGAATCAGAGGATATGTTTAAACACCATTGCTAGTTTCCATAGACGTTACGATGTACAACGCTGTAGCGATTTCTGAACCCACTGCATAAGACACGGGCTGGTCTCGTCATATTAGTAGAATGATGACGACTTCTTCATACTTCAAGAGAAGGGTCTTTTGAGCAAAATGCTAGTTAACATTGACCGAAGGGGGTAAATTTTCGAGTTCCATTCATATACCTCTGAAAGAAAAAAGGAAACTGATCGAGCACTGAAAGAATATATCCTATCAATTGCTTTATTGATCGGGCGCCGTCATACGTATTCCTGCAAAGTTACCTCCAGACCAGCGCTACTGGTCGTTGATCGGCTAATCACCCCATTTCCTGCTTTTATCTTTAAAAATAGACTCCTGCGCCCGTTCGAAAGCTCAAAGCTTGAGTAGACTTTTTCTCACATTGTAATAATACTGCTTTAGACGAGGGCATTACTCCCCAAGAACTTGACTTTTATGCCTAAACTTACATGTGTTGTTTTGTATCGTTAAATGCTTGTCTGGTACATTTGGATTGACTTGGCATTTTACTGAGCCTCATTCACTTAATTCGATTAATTCATTTCTACTGCAGAAGCGCTCGGGTGGAAAATACGTAAACTTGAGCCCAACGGTTGCGCTACCTCGCTTCATCTGATTGGTTGATGGGATACGCAGAAATATCTCTTTGACTTTAACCTCGAGTCTTGCGTCCTAAAAGGCCGTTACACTTCGAAGGGTGCTACACTCGATGACTGACGAGGTCGAAATGGATATTTTGGCGCCATTTTCGCCTTTAAAAGGTCACCCAAGTATCACATATGCTGGTGTACCCGAATTCCTCCAAGGTCCAAGACAGCTAAATCACTCTCCATCCCATCAGATGAGGTGGATGAGGATCGCTCCATCGCAACATTACACATTCTTGATTGTAATAAGGGGATGTGATTCCGGCAGTTCATGTTCCATGAACGTCTGAAACGTTCAGTGATCCACTTTACAAACCGATGATCGGGGTATTACTGACTAAGCGCCTGAGTAATTTCCAGTAAGTGGGTTAACTCGTGAAATGTCGGTCGAAATTTCGAAATTCCTTTTCGTTTTGGAAAGATTAATTAAGTATGGTTGTAAAATTAAGCGCCGTTCGGCATAATTCTATTATGATACTGTTACCTCAGGGTGCCTTCTTTCGAGCGAACTTATTTCTGACTGCATGCAAGAATTATACTCTGGAAAATTGACTGCTTACGTAGTATGCATTTTTCTCACTGATTTTCGATGCCCTTAAAAATCCAATTATATTATATGATAAAAATGCAAAAAATATTCATTCTTTTATTTATTCAGTAGAAAATTACGTCTTCTTTCAATTTTATACTCGAAAGATAACTATAATTCGGGTTCAAGGAGTCTCTAATTGTGAGATTTTTTAATACCGTGAAATTGCCGTTCATAAAACGTCATGCATCTGCACTTGCCGATGTAGCTCGTAAAGTTAACAATATGGCTCAAATTAACTGCTAAATTTTATAAACCCCATATGATCCCCTTTATTACCGTAGAGAAACATATGATTTTCCGTACGCGAAAATTATACGGCAAGGGTGACTGCAGAGCGGGTTCAAAATTATTCGGAAATTAGAAAAGTTTTTTAACACCGAGTTATACTCTTCTTTCGAGTACAAAATTGGAAGAAGACGTGATTGTCTACCGAATAAGTAAAAGAATGATTATTTTTGTTTGTGTTTTCCATGAAATATAATTGACGTTTCAAGGGCATCGAAAATCAATGAGAAAACTGCATGCTACTTAAGTAATCATTTTTTGCAGAGCATAATTCTCGCATGTAGTCAGAAATAAGTTCGTTCTAAGAAGGCACCCTGAGGTAACTGTATCATTATAGAATTATGCTGCATGAGGATTAGTTTTACGACCCTACTTAATTAATCTTTTCGAAGCTAGAATGCATTTCAAAATTTCGGTGGACATTTCATGGGTTAACCCACCTATTGTATTAATGGCCTTCGAGGTAACGTCGGTGACGTCCTAAGATAAGCTCAGGATCATTATTTAAATGCTTCACCTGCGCAGAAACTGGTGAAACAGCGACAAAAATTGTCAAATGGGTCGCCATCTTGAACAGAGCGTTTATGTCTGGTTTGGAAACTGATGGGCACGTGATACGACTCCTTTCGACATCTAAGCATCCCAGCGACAACGTTCGAATATAATTCGCAAAAAGAAGTGCACGTCATCCCATCAATTATTTATATTTTTACAATCACCAATACGTTTTCTCGAATGAAATGAATTTTCACTGGGGTTTGTGGTCTTCTTGCATTTTCACACTTAGAGTTGCATAATACCTTGGGATTTCGGCTACTGCTTCAGTCTCGTTTCGCGTTTCCACCTCGCTTGTCACGTGACCACTAACGTTCCTAGGACAGGACATGCTGGCACCGCCAACATCTAGCCAACCACGCCCTGACGCACCCAATTGACCAATGACACTGCGATTAAGCGATCCACTGGTATGAACAACCGCAGGATGCTACGCTGCCGTTGTCTGACATTGTAAACCGAAGTAGAGAAATCAGTCGCACCTGCGTCTTGCGTTGCTTTGAGAGAATTTTAGGTGTCGGAGCGCGCGATAGGACTGAGGCGTGACCATAAGCAGCCCATTTCGGGGCAGCTTTCATCTGTGCCAGCTTTGGAAACTTAACGCTTTGTTCGGAAATCCTTTGAGCTTTCCGTCTCTCTATGGGCATAAGTTTGCGAAGCACCACTGCGCCTCCCTTTATTTGCCAAAACAAGGTAGTAAGAGGAGGAACTTCAGCGTCCGACCCCGAAAAGCCAACTTCTAAGTCTTTGAAAAAATTCGGCCCAAACACACAACCAGCCAAAGGTGCCTGTCCTACGGGGAAGGCGGTAATACGGGTTTTACGGTCGGGGCCAATGTATGCATATAGGAATGCAAAATAAGTATCGATAATTTATAAATTTCGTTTTCTGGCGGAAATGTTTTGATGCATTGACATGTAGTTGTAAGGATTTGTTGAAGGTTCCCAAGCATCTGTGGCATGCAAAGAATACCTATTATACTTATTTAACTGAGTTTTAGTCCGACACGGCTATTTCGGTTTGGTGTTTCGTCGTACAAGGTTGGGTCGTCTGCTGTAGACGGTCCAGTCTACAATGACCTCAGCTCAGATAATTGAAAAGCGATCGCTGTAGACACTTAATGTTTATTTTTTAGTTGTCCTGCTTAATCTTGGTTGCTATGTGTCAATACATTAAAACGTTCCCGCCTGAAAAAAAAACAAACTTACGAATTATCCATACTTATTTTGCCATTCCTCAATGTATACATTGGTCCCGACTGTAAAACCCTTATCATCACCTGGCCCGTAGGACCTTTGGCTGGTCGTGTGTGTTTGGAGTTGACTCCCTCGCAGTAGTTTCCTATGAGATGAGTATCTCAGATCTTAAGTAACATTTTTTGTGATTATAATAAGACGGTAGCTTTAAGAAGAAAAGCTCCCCGTGATATCGCATCTTTCTTGAGGGAGGATTAGCTAGGCAACGATCCGGAGAAGGTCCCGAATCACCGACGACCAGCTAGAGCTGTCTGTCTTACGGGAAATGTAGTAATATAGGTTTTACGGGCGGACCTATGTGTGCATGGAGGAATGGCAAAATAAGTATAGATAATTGGTAAATTTGTTTATCGGTCGGAAAAGTTTTAATGCATTGACATTTAGCAACCAAAATTAAGCAGGACAATTACAAAATAAGCACTAAGTGTCTAAAACTCTCTGACCCCAGGCCATTGTAGATGATGCACCAGACCGTCTACAACAGACGATCCAACCTTAAACGCTGAAACACCAAACCGAACTATTCCTGTTGGACTAAAACCCGCTTAAATAAGTATCGTGTGCCACAGATGCTTGGGGGTCTTCACTCGGTCCTTACCAAAAACTCTTCAAGTTAAAACTTGAACTTACCGGAAGCCATATGATCTAGCGGAAAATCAAATAAAACAATTTTTAATTGCGGCATAAGTCTTGAATGCCTCATGGCAAGAATCTGTCAAAAAACTAGA
>CACRXP010000702.1:62758-85649 GCA_902702965.1 Spirometra erinaceieuropaei | reverse complement strand
GTAAGTTAAAAATTGCAGTTGTTGGAATTTTTGAGACATCCGAATGATTGTTTATTTATTCCGGTACACCTGAAAGTTTAGTCTGATATGCCCGGAATTCTTAATAAATCCAGAAGACCTCGCGTGTAGTCACATGTATGTAATTTAGAAACTCTAAAAATGACTGCCATTATGAAGCATGAATGACTATACACGGATAGCGAAAATCGATTTTAGAGGTAAGAGGACACTTTATCCGAATGCAGTCTGCATTTGCGATTGGATGGGTGCTGACTCCGCAGCCGGCCTACCGAACTGTAGGAAATTTCTAAAGGTTATGTTGACTGCCGGTCAACCTTCCCTAGGTAACAGCCTTTCTGGGAGAGCTTATCCACCATGTGCGTCCATGTTTCGCTAATTCGATTAACGCTGAATACACAATTAGCCTTGTCAACCTCAAAATACTCTTTCGAATGAGTGTATACGGCATAAAACCTCTCCTCACTAGAATGTAGTGATCGGCCTTTGCTTTTCCACAGCGTAAGTTCTTCAAATGGATGTGGTGCTTCAAATTCAGCCAATAAGCATATTTTAGTTTATGTACATATATACTGAGTACGAGATTTTGTCTATTTGCTGAGCCACCGAAAACTCCTAGGTGAATGAAATGCTTGACTCCAAGAGAAACTAGCAGTAGTGCAGGTTTATTCGAAAAATGTACAGACTAGAAAAAAACATAGCACGCGTACCTTTTATTTTTCCTTCGAATTGAGAAATCTGCTGCTCTTTCTGGAGATGCTGGGGAAATATTCCGCCAAGCCGATGATCTGTGCCGAGCCAATGAAGAAACAGTGTCAGCACCAATTAAATTCAAGAAAGCGTGTAGCAAAAATGGCACGTTCGTTTGATGAACTCTTACCCCATCCTGAACTCCTGTCTGTCTCGACCCAAACAACTGAAAACCTGCGATGAGTCTTACGGCCTTCAGACGACAGCCAGCTTTGCCACGGATTTTAGTGCCAACTGGCTGCATAAAAGTGTACTTTTAAGAGAAGCTAAGGTTTTTGGGGAGAGCCTGGATTTTTCTGGGAGCAGCAATTCACCGATTTCATGGCAGAACACGGCAGGTTAGACTATTTTGCTTTGAAATTGCACTCTATAGCTCTCTCTCAAGTGGTAGCATATCTGTGACGGGCAATTCGGTATCCTCGAGTAATTTATACGTTAAATTTAATAAATAAAAAGCGTTTCTGAATTTTGTATGGCGCCATTAACGAATAATCAAGCATAAACAGGGTATATGCCTCAACAGTGGATACCCGTGATCGGAACAAAAGAGTCTACCGAATTTAATGCCTGACTCCAGGACAGCACATAAGTGCGTTCTCTAGCATGGGTCATGCGCGTGTACAGGAAGGATTTTAAGCAAGCAGGGTGACCTTCACTTTTTAGGCCAACGTTAGGAGCTGACTAAACAAAGTCTAGTTCGGATGGGTAAGGGGAAGAACAGAGAACGTAAAGATCAACGTTCACGCAGGTCAGACAGATATCACCTACAACTGAATGTTCTCGAGTTTTTCTACTGCATTTTCAATGAAACCTATTCCGTTAAGCGTATATGTTACTAACAAACTTTTAGTAGCATGTTTATTTAAGGTTAGATATTGCATAAACCGTTTTTAATAGTGTACTTAAAGGCATTAACTATTACCCTTAAAATATACTGACCATGGAAGTTCACAGGAGATTGACGTGGAGAATTTCCAAACTCGCCAGAGAGAAGATAACAACAACAAGGGACGAATAATCCACAGGGAAGCCGACATAGGTGAGAGAGACTGTCGTTACCGCTTCTTGCGGCCTGGACGTTGTGGGGTTCGGAACACAACTTTTTGCATCAAGGCAAACCTAACCGACTGGAACGACCTATGGCCCAACGGTCAAAATTTAGGCTACGTGACAGATGACTCAGTCTAATAATGGATACATAAGCTACGATTTTTTGAGATGTCTACCAAGCAATGCGTCCAGGCTTAAAACGGACAAGGTCGAGTTTTGTGTCGAGTTCATCCCACCGTCTACCTTGCCATGTAGATCAGTTTATTCCTGGAACTCACAGATTAACTTGTTCATCAAATCTTTGCTTCCAGTTGACCATTACCAGCAAGGAAGCGCTTCGCGCGTTTTAGATCTCAACTTTGCCTATCACTGTCGGCTTCGAAAGAAGGTGAAGATCACGGAGGACAAGATGGTACAAGAAGCGGAGGGGGACTGAGGTAGAGCAGCTCCAAGAACGCTGAGGAGAAAAATGTGTTCGAGTCATTTGTGTTGATATTTTGCAAGGCAAACTAGACTAGACTTGTTGGAACTGGTGCATTTTTGTCTAAACTGCGGTCGTCATTGGTTGGTTTTCAGTAATGTGATAATCGCGTCAAGATTGTACATGCAGGTAGCATTAAACAGTGGGTATTGTTGAAATCATGCGGCGTTCATGGCCCTACTTGAATACTTCAACGGCTATTGGCACCACATTGCCCTCCGTCAAGGCCTCCCACGCTTCTAAAACCGGCGCCTTGAAGAAATTCTGCGCATTTAGCCTCGACACACCCACTCGCAGTTTAAATAAACAAATAAACTGTTTTAGTGAGTACCCCTTAGGGTACTATCAAAGGCAAGTAAAAACAAATTCCCAAGTGAATTATCGAACGAGTAGACATACTCTGAACAGTATTCAGTTCGTTCCTATACACAAACTGTTAGCGAGCAGGGAAAAAACACCTCGAAAAAGACACTTGAAAAAGACGACATAATTATGAATTGATTAGCTTGTAGGGAGGAAAAGAAGTCGTTCATGAAAGGACAAATATGCGGGTCGTACAGAACAGACCTGCATATGGTAGAGATTTGAAATGGACATCGACAAGTTAGAGGTCCTAGTTCGGATGAGGCTATCTGCCTCACAGTGGCTAATCAAGAGGAGCCCAGACGCGATCGGGCACAGTTCACCTCGAGTCCAACCGAGGAGGGGACATGAAAGACTGAGGCGTTCATCAAAGCATAGAGGGGAGCGGCGGCACTGAGACCTCTTTGCTGACCGCCCAAACTACTAGCAGATGGCGAGCAGAAAGGATTCCACCGTCATCGTCAACAGATCGCTTGGCGTTGAAATGAGAAGGTGACGCCAAGTACCGCAAAAATCACCAATTTGGGATGAGGGCTCCAAATCTCAGAGGCCAGAGTGGATCTCTGATGAGGATGGGTGCGCAGAGATGTCCGAGTAATTTTGTTGTGGTGGACATCTTAAAGAAATGTTCACAAGGGAGGCAACACTCCGGGCTTCGGGTGATGCGAAACATCAACATAATATCCTCAAGCATCAGCTTTTAACTTAAATAAGTAGAAACATATTTAGCACCGCTTAGTGTACGATCAAAGCAAGCAAAAATAAAGTTCCAAGTGAATATTAGCAAAAGAAGACATATTATATATAGTACTCAGTTCACGTCTAGGAAAAAGTGTTAGCAAACAGCGAAAAAACATATTTTTTCAGAAAATACAAAATAAATATGAATAAATAAGCTTTTAAGGAGAAAAAAATTTGTTGCTCATTAGAGGGCAAATATGTGGGTCGGACAGGATTGGCCTGTATAGGGTAGGGTATAAAAACAGACATCATCAAGACATAATTCCTAAACCGACATCAAAGTGTCGAGAAAGGAGGAACCCAGAAGTAAACGGCCACAGTATGTTTAGAGTCGAACCGAGGAAGGGACATTAAAGCTGAGGCGGAATTCAAGCCCCAGAGGGACCTCGTTCATGGCCGACCAAGCTGCTAGCCGATGGCGACAATCGAGGACTCCGCCGTGATCGTCAGCAGACGATTGAAGTGAGATCTCGAAATCTCATATACCAGAATAGATTCCTGATGAGGGTCGAGATTGGTGAAACGGAGGCGGCTTATGAGGTGGACGCCAGTCTGGCCCTCCTACTTCTTGAATGGATTTGTCAGAAACCGCATCGCGTCCTGTGAAGGACACAATGCATGGGCTGAACGATTGAGAAAATCCGAACTTCTGATGAGACTTACTATGGGACGAAACCGTACATAGAGAAGGAAATAAGAGCGGATACCGTAATTTGATGGCGGCATCCTTAATTCCTGATAGCTCTTTCTCAGTGTCATAGAGAAAGTTGCTCGGGAAGGATGAGGAAAGTAAAAATTTACTCGAGTCAGTAATTAGGTAATGAAGCAGCCTTCTCTTAAATGTATAAAGATTACCTAATGATCTTATTTCAATTGGAAGGTTATTCCAAGAGAAAGCATAACTGGAAACGAAAACACGAGAGCTCTTAGAGGTGGAGGAAACGGGAGGAAATATAATTGTGTAATTACGAAGATTGTAGGGGCGGCTGACAGGGGTCAGAGGGTGAAATCCGAGGATGATTTGGAATATTGTTAATGCAAAAGAGGAGAAAGAAGCCTGCGTCTAGTCTTAAAACCTTTAGCGATTTTAGGTTACTTAGCTGACATTTATCCAAGTAGGAAATTTTCCATGTGCTGTGCTTAAGAGTCTTCTAGTAAAATGTCTTTCAATAGTTTCAGTTTTTGAACGACCAGCTTCGTTTATCCAACCAAACTTTAGGGGAAAGATTCAGAATTAAATCTGAGAACTAACCGTTGTTTCCGTAAGGTTTAGTGACGCGTCGTCTAAGATTGCGATGGTAATGTCTTTTACAGCTCATAGTTTCCATGCCTGGACGACCAATTTCAGTTGTGGCCACATAGACTTTTTGTATACCTTTGCAAGGCACTATTCCTCACAGACTGATAAGGTAATTTTGATGAGGAACAGCACCGATATCGCGAAACTGGTGGATTCAGGACAACCGTGGTCCATACCCCCAAGTCCTTTTTCACTTCTGAGTCCTGAATCAGCGTGTCAGATAGGCAGTAAGTTCCGTTTTCTCAAGGCCGACATTTGCCAATTCGAAGGCGATGACATTTGTCTGCATTGAAGGGTGGATGGCACTTTCTCGGCCAGTGTCCTGGTCGGCACAGAACGGTCTACTGTTCTTTCTCAACCAATTTACCAAAGCTTAATGTCATCGGCAAACATAAAAGCTGCACAGTTCCGCTGCTGGACGCAGTCATTGCTAAATGTAACAACCGGGCACTCTGCAGGAATAAAATATCGCAGAACACCGTGGTCTATTGACCGGCCGACCAAAAAATATCCTATCCACTTCTCATACCAACGCGATGTAATTTATACTGAGTACGCTGATGTGAGACACTATCAAAAACAATTTTAACATCAGTGAGCGCAGCATGTACGGTGGGACCATTGACTATTGTTTGCATCTATTGTTCTAGTGTGTGCGCATCAGGTTTCTCAAGCAGGATATTTCCCTTCGGACTCCGCGTTGCGCGTCAAAGAGCAGATTATGTTTCTTAAAAAGCTGCATTACTTCACGCTTGACAGTTTTCTCCGTAGTCTTACGCATATAGATGTGAGACCTACAAGTCGGCAGTTGTATAGATTAGAATAGAATAGGTTTATTATAGCGCCTCTTGGGCACTGTCAGTCTCCTTTGAACTCAGGAAAAAAAACCCAAAACAAACTCATCCATTTCGACTGCCCTTTGACTTCATTGGTTTTGGGTGCTTAGCCAACAGAGCGCGAATTGAGAGTTTGCTTTAAGTTAAAAAAAAACTTGAATTCAAAGGCCAAATATTAGCAAAAATTTTAAAAAATGAACGATATGAACAATATAAATATTGACGTGTGCAGTTTGGTAGTTTTGGGGGGGGCGTGAATCATAAGTCCTTCAAGGAAATTGAAGAACTTTGATATCGGCCTGACCTTGAACTTATTTTCTAATTGGTTACATTTGGGTGTTTTCTAATTGGTGGTTGTCAGTCTATCTGGCCAAAAGCACAACTGCTAGTTTCATATACGAGTGGAATCCACGCAGTCTCCCACCCAGACGGCAGTCAGCCTTCAGCGAGGACGGCCTGGAAGGACAAAGAGGTTCAGTCAGCCTTACGACTGTCGCCTTTGATAACATTACGAAAATGTTATCGGAACCCAGTGATTCCGTTGCCTTCAACTTCAGAAACTATTGTGGAGCAATTGTTTTCATGAATACCACCCAGTCCGTTGTCGGAACCTTATCCACCCTTTAAGTCAATAGTCTTGGGAAAAACGATGCAAAGAACTTATATTGAAGACCTTTCTGTTATTCATACAAAGTTCAGTGACGTTACCGTCTTTTAACGAAGGAGTTGGGTTCCTATTTCGAGTGCATTGCATTGTGTGGCTGTAAAAAAATCTTCTGGTTTTCTACTGCTCGCTTTACTGCGCTTCTCTAGGAATTTGGCAGGATTTATAGATGAGACTTGAGATTTCGATCGCTGTTAACCAGTTTTACCAATTATTTCCATTTGAAAAGCTGCCGAAAATTTTCGGTCACAATCGATGGTATAGCATTTATAAACAGAGCGTATATTCTGAACGAACAGAAAGACTAATTCTTACGCGTTGGCAATGAGGACGAATGACGCCGGACGCTACATCGCTGTTCACTCGTGTGTACTGGCCACAGAAATCCTTGCGTGAGTTGACAGTCACACCAGCCAGAAACTGTTTGGACCACAGCCCTCGGGCCCGAAGTGGATCAACTGGGTCAAGGATATTTCCATAACCTATAGCACCGCAAAGCCCTCTCGGGGCAGGGTCACAAGACATATTGCCCGTCCGAAAGCTACCGCTGACAGTGGAGTTGCAACTGTGCTCAGGTTATCCACAGCCCACTTAACTCGGTTGCCAGAGACGGTACCAGTGATGAGGGCACAACTGCGCAACCGGACACCCTTTCTAATGACCGGATTATGCCATCACATGGCGCAGTTGCAAATTACAACAGTAAAGACTTCAAGAGGGTTTAAATGCTTTTTCAGCTGCATGCCATGAAGGAAGTGAACGTGAGTTCCAGCCTTACCGATCTCATTCTATCTGTCCTCTTTCGCACATCCGCGGCATATTAGACTCAGGCCAAATGATATCAAGACCGAGCGTGGCGGGCGAAGTCGGTGAAGCCCCTTCTAAAAGGGCCACGCACGAGCCAATAGCCCCCGGAATGGTTTACTTACCTGAACACACTAACAACCAAGTGAGCTTGGGTTACCACTACATGTAGGGATGGCTTTCGGCTAAACAACAATAACAAACATCCCTGGTTACCTATGAAAGTACCATTGACATTATTTATTAAGCGAATTTTCAATTACGACGATATGACCCCCCCCCCCCTCATCTTTTCGCACTCACTGTTTCAACAACAAAATTTCAGAAACCGAAGTCGACTACATGTATTGAGAGAAGAGTATTTAAGGGCCCAGTTTAAAAATAGGCACTTTTGTACAGAAAAAGAGGTCCGATGTAGGGCAATTTTACTTAATCTCCGCTATGCTGGCTTCTGTCCTTCCCTATCCTTTCCATGGTTGGCCGTGATACCGTACATTGCACCTCTTTCTCTGACGTCGGTCTGAGCCCACTAAAGGCTGCTGGCTCAATGTATGGCGCTTTTCCTTATGGATAATTTGTCGGCAGGGGATTACCGACACGTTAGTTCCAAAAATAGTCGGCTTCTTGAGTTAAAAGCATGATCGTAGAGCTGGATGTCCGTGATTGACTGCTCCAGAGGCTAAATGTGCATATGGTCCATATGTCCGAATGTCGTTTTCTCATGACACCTAAAGCGGTCTGTGTCAATAACCGAAATTTGAACAAGCTTGAGTTTGTGCAGTCGGTAATTGTGCACGCGAAATAAGCTCATGTTGGTAAGTCCGTGCCATGATCCAGTATACCCGCCGCTCAGATCCTGTGCAGTCGCAGGAAAATCGTTCGAAGGGAAATAAAAGGTATGTAAGACAGGTATGTGACACACAAACAGTCGACTTTTTCAGAAATTCGCCTCCTATTCGCACTGTCCAACCTTGGTCTTGAAATTAATGCTTGCCAAACAAAATGCATGGACGTTTCTTGAACGCAACCTAGATGAGATGCCTTTCCATGTGTCAGAGAAGACCGTTAAACAATCTAGGGATGGCTGATTATCATTTGCGCAAGCAAATAAACAAATAGTCGCACGAGTATAAGAAAACATTTTCTGGCATACTTCGTATGTTCATGCTAATGAAAGATTGAGTTTTCCGTGGGATACAACGCGGTTGAATCATATAAATGATCTGACTAGTTAGTTTGATCAAAAAATAACTGCAAGAGCACTGCTTTGCCCATGGATATATATGCACTGTTGGCTCGTTAGTATGCTTAGAAAAATTCCTGCACAGAGATTACGGGCATTAACTTTATGAGCACGTTGAGGAAGTCGCACAGACGGACCATATAAATGAATCTGGACGTCTGCTCACCTAAATCAACAGGACCGCTTGCCAACAAAAAAACTGGGGAACCGAGCTGAGAGATTCTGAGAGACACTCCCGACGCTTCACCACTAATAATGCTTCAAAACTAGACTTCTTACGGAGACGTTTGCTGAAACTCATTACATCGAGTACAGCTCCCCTTCATGCAGAACGTTCGTTTGCAACCTTTGAACTACCATCCTACCACGCTAGTGCAGACAAGCTCTAGTTATATTTTCACCCAAAACAATTTCTGTTACTGTCCGCACACTGTCGCCCAACCATGCTTCGTACTGTACTATCCAAAACCCCGACGAAGTTCGTGCTTTGAAAAGACGCAAACGTCTTAGTCCCAGTTACTGTGGTTCCCTTAAAGAATGACCATGCCTAATGAAATTTTTTAATGCAATAGCTATTTTAAACAGGAATGGAGTCAAGTATTGCCCCTAAACGTGCGCAGGGAAATCAACACATTTAGTCGCCGAGTATTTTTCAAGATCCATGACAGATATAACCCATTCTGAAACGCAAGAAGTTCAAACAAGGTTTTAACTCACAGGACCCCTTTCAAACGCAATTGAACAGCTTATCGTCCGGGGTTCTAGCACTCAGTGGCGTTATGTAATGACCTTTATAAGAACCCTTACTTCTCCTCAGTCGTATTTATGACCTCCTATAATAGTTCTCCAAGATTTGCTTGCAGTTTTTGACCATGATTCTATCGACGAAGATTTCATTCAAATTTTCGTTTCGATCGATCAACGGGATTCGCAGTGAAATGCGTAAATTTCGCTCAATTCCAAAAACCTCGAATTGGACTTCAAATTGCATTTATGTACTGAATCAGATGATGCAATCAACATGGTAAAAATCATTGTTCCATCCAAAATAGTACAGCCCATACAGCTCCCCAAAGTCGCTAGCGGTGTCGGAGAAATAGTTATTATGTCGTAGACGATTTAATTTTCTTAACGAGGGAAACTTCCCGATCTTACCGATTTGCTTACTGGAATCAATTTGAATACTGCTAACCAGCATGAATAGCATGCTTCGTACATGACACGTAAGTTTCGGAAAATGTCCAGAATCGGTTAGTTAGGCTGATTCCCCATGTCACCTTCAGCCCCACATAGTCCCTTCATCCCTCTTGGGGCTCGAGGTGACTGAGCACCGAAGCGCAACGAGGTTGTCAACGGGCCAGTCTACTCTTGCCACACGAACGCAAATAATAGTTAACAAGCAGTAGTTCTTTGTTTATTTCAGTCTCTTTTTACGATATCGGTTTTCTCATCCAGGGTGTATTCCTTGAAACGTAGTTACTACTGCTTCACCCTTGGGATACATCCAAACAGCCCAACGATGGACTGAGGGTAACCCAACTGTATGGAGTCATACGAGTGTACCAGGTGACGTCCTACGCAACGCACACTATCTCACGGTATAAGAGGGTTGACAAAATTTGATGAGGAGAGACAGTTTATCAGTAATAACCGAATTATATAGCGTTTACGGAAGATGGAATAGTTGGGCTTCCTGTTCATATTTCAGGCGCAGAGGGACGGATGACTGGCTGCTAACACTACATGCCACAACACAAGAAGCAACGCGCAGATATGGTGGTTCCGTAGCAGACTTAGTGGAAAGTTATCTTACTTCTTGAGTTTCTCGTGTTTAACTCCCCGCCTGCCGACTTTTTCCTCGCGACGAAAAATTAGCGTTAATATAACTGAAAGGTTTGGTGTCATGTTTGTCTGTTTATGTCACGTCAATTCGAACATCAATGTTAATCGTGTTACGCAGAAGAAAGGGCGCAGGACAGTGACGAGGCAACGTCTGCCACACTCCTTTCTCCCTTGAAATTGTGAGCCCGGCGTTAAGACTGGGTCACAGCGACAGGATGTGGAGTTGGGCACAGTTGATAATGAAGTCTAACAGTCCATCCACGCACGCCGCACACGCGTGGTCCTCGATGACAGACCAAATTAATATGGAAATAACAAAGGGCGGGCTTGCAATTCCCCTGACTTGGAGTACCATAAAGGCCACATTAGGAAGAACCCATTGCAGTCTGAATCTCCATTCCGATAGGACCGTGCAATCATGTCAGTAAACGTCCATCCAAGCTACGTTTTTAATAGCACCGCTACGATTTAGAAGAGCGCCAGATTGTTTGTCGTGAGAAATGTTCTCTGAGTGCGGCGGAGACGTAGTCCCACCAACCAATCTCACTCTCTACTACTCCTACTATACCGCTGTCCATTTTCCGAGCAGGTCAGCATGATGCGACGCACATGAGAGCAAGCGGGTGTCGCAGCTTGAATACATCCCTAAGCGTTCCACCAAATCCTTAATGTGTGCTGTATTGCTGTGTACGCAGTTCGTTCAACGCGTGCTCTGACATAGTCCAGCTCACTTTGTTTAGATCCTCGTTTCTTCTGCATAACTGGTCGCGGGATTGCTTTCCTAATGCAGCCGTACGGGTAGATATTATTGCTAACGCTTTCCAAGCAATCAGTAAGACACAGATTCGTCCAATGAGTTGTCAGATCGAGATATGAGGTTATGGAAGTAGGTCGAAAACTAAGTAGGCTTTATTTGAAACGGACGGTTATTATTAGAAGTCTAATCGCTAATTGGGTTCATAATGGAACACATTGATACAGCCCGACGTAGGACAAGGAAGTATTAAATACGTGTGTCTGACAAAAAGGGCTGCCCCACGTCAACAATTCATTACAGTCTCTTCTATTCTCCGTGTCCGTTACCAGTCCCTTCCTTGTTTTGCCGCTTTCAGATCGTCTCCCTCCTCTTCGGTTTATAAATTTCGATTCTCAAGCACTCATTTTGACAGATGTTTATATCATAGTCATGCCCACAGCGGGATCTCAGTTAAATACTTTTTCTACCATTAAATGCGTATTTGTGATTGGTGCTTAGCACACAAGCGATTAAGTAGAGTTTAGCATTCTTGCAGATTCTGTCATGAAGGACAATAAGTATTCAAGATTCATTAATTCTCGACAGATTCTGCATTCTTGCATCTCAGTTTTACTCACTTAGAGAAATTTCGTCTTTCTTAAGTCCAACAACTGTCTGGTTTTTTGACTATTTTCGTACTATAGTAAATAAATATAACGTCCTTCACCCTTACTGTTTTACTTCTTTCTGCATCTAATTATACATAGTTCTTCGGTTGTACATCTGCAGTTTGGTCTCTGGCTTTCTCTGCTGTTTCGGAGATCCAAGAAAGCTTGTTCTTATGTCTTCGTTTTGCTGGTGTGAGTTGAAAAAGTTTATTTGTTCCAGTTGATTCAGTTTTTCTCCGTTTTTGACCATAATGTCATGTCGGGGCTGATCCACGCCCCCTTATCTAATGATATAAGGACGTTCATCGATCGCTTTACGAAACACGCCATTCCCGCATTATGTCTCAGGATTCAATCTAAAGCCCCGCGACCAGCTTAACAGCGGCTATTCTGCTCCTGTGTTTCTTCTTACTGCATTCTGGAGAGATTTACCAACCCTGCACTAGATTCCCTGATAGCGTTTAGTCGCCGGGCTAGACATTTGCTAGCCCGTTTGTCGTGCGGGCTAGTGTAGGGTTTGTAACCTGACTGGCTGATAGTCCCTTATCTGTGTGGGAAAAGAAGCTTTTCTGCCACGCCCCGTTCCTTGATGCTCACCCGAGCGCATTTTCCACGTCACGCCTGGGGTCCCTTTGCGCTTACGCACGCATGCAGAGTGCACGCATGCGCTTTGACCGGAATTTAGGCCCCTGTCTGGCGACTTAAATTGCCTCGGGCCACAACGTTCTCAACTCGCCCGAAAAGGTGCGTGTGGGTATTATCCGCTAGGATTGCTAAAAAAATCCACTCAATCGCCCAGGGCAAGCCCGCCAGCCCGGTATTCTGCAGCTGCGTGACAGCTGTGAGTGGTTGAGCTCATAAATATGTTCCCCAGCGTCTCTCGTGTGTTTTATTGTAGATACTCCGGTCTTGGAATCGCAATTTTAACTTGTCCATTTGGCAGTTGCCTCGTCTCAAGTTATCTGAAACTTTTCACTGCATCGAGCTAGCATTCGTTAACCTTCTTATGCTCGGGAATGCAGCTCGGAACGCCCTTCGTCTTCACCAGCGTTTTTAAATAAACCAATGTAATTAGCTACTTTTGGCGTCCGTGACACCACATTCTTGGAGGCTAACAGGGCGATATCGTCAGCGCAATTGAGGTCAGTCAGGCGACGCCAGAATTCAAATTCAAAGCTATCAAAACTACATAGGGCCATTCCGAGAAGCCAGTCAATGGCGACAGAACGTCGCCCAAAATATCGATCTACTGTCAGAAATTGATGTGAACCAGAACCCATACAAGGATAGGCCCCGATCATGACGGTGACTTTTTGCCTGCATACCGTATAGTCTCGTCAAACATCACAGGAACTCGCGATGGACAGAATCGAACGCTTCAGCAGTCAACAAAGAGGCGGCCATCGGTTGCTGGTAGCCGTGGTGGAGTTCCGGAATGTGCCGCAGTGCGTATGTTGGATCGGACAAGCTGTTCCAAATTTAGCCACCAGTTTGGTAAGGTATCGTTTCTTAATTTACGCCTGCTACGAAGTCGTCCGAGAATGACGTATATCCACTCATGAAAACAGTCGCAAGGATGTTCGACCTAGTCATCAGGTACGCCTCAGGGATCCAGGGCGTCAGCGTCGAGAAAAGACATATAGTCTTCAGTGCATTACGTTCTCTCCGGACTTCTCATTATTGCGCTGCTGCAGTATTGCATCGGCGGTTTCCTCCTGAAAAGGGTGGTGAAATAACATTGTGTAGATTTTTGGGAGAGAGCGAACTTCTTTACAAGATGGAGAGAGTGGATGGTGGGTTGGTAGTCGAATTCGAGGTGCCGGAAGTACTCACATCAACGTTCGGACTTGACTGAGTCACCATTTACATCACGAGCAGTTTTCGATTGTCACCGATGTCCCATGGTGTCGCCATTTCAACCCGGTAGCTGACCGACTTTGCTGCTATTTTCTAGAGTTGACAAAAGAACTCATTGTTGCGCTACCTAGCTCCAGCCCCCTAGACAGACAACTGTAAGGTCCTTTGGCATCTGATTCAGTCGCTGCGGCGTCGTCTAGTGAATCGGAATTCAACCCCCTCGTGAATCGGTAACTTCAGTAGTGGCCATTTGTCACAGCCTTTCTGTATTTACAGCTTCGGTTCTACTGGGCGTTTTGCACTAGACAATTTACGTCCGAATGTAGGGACAGTTTTCGTGTGTGTGCACGATCGAGAACGGACGTTGCCACTTCCCTCACCGCCCATCGATCTGCTATCATGAACCCAGTTGTGGGACCTTGAACCAGCTATATTGTTGGCAGTTTGGCCGTCTGAACGGTCGGTTAGCGGTTGTTTGTAGCGGTACTGGAAGCACACGTTGGTGACAACTAGCCGGTTCTGGTCAGTAGGTCTTATGAAGGCCTATGACGTACTTATGATTGGTAACGACCGTGAAAGACCTGTCTGCGTCTGGCTTGTTACACTATTTTTTAGCCGCTTACGTATTATATGTCGTGGATCTCGTGTAGCACAACTTTTGTTGTCGCCAGTAGCAAGCTGGTGGGCGGGCAGAATGAGATTCAGCAAGATCCTAACAACAGCAGTGAAAGTCATACGCATGCTGGCTAAAATCCTAATGAATATTGATTTCTCAGCACGTTTGAAATGTTAATTGGTATTCGTACATTTAGTCGCACAGCGGCGCATGATATAGGCGAAATGTTATTACCGACTGGCTGACGACGACCAATAAGTCAGAAATAGCCATTCCAGTCTCCCTTGTCTTTGTCGGTAATATCATTCTGCCTATTGTATGCGCCGCTGTGTGGCTGCTGGTTGGGCTCGAGAGAGAGCCCGCGGGGCACAACGGAACGAGTGAGTTCGCTTCTATTGGCATGTTTGTCAACTCGCAACTGATATTGGACTGCTGCACCTTACGCCGGTGCGACTTAGCAGTTGCTTTTCCTTTACAAGTGCTTGTTCACACTTAAGCCGCAAAAGTTACGCAGGAGCAGGTCTCAGACAAATGCTCAGTAACATGTCACTCCAATTGAAGGCGTTACTAGGAGTCCGTTCACTTTATAAAAGTAGCCGACGAGGCCGTACACACTCCTGTGGCCCTAAGAGTTGTTTTAAATCTGAGCATTTGGACTGAGGTATGCATAATGCTTACGAGTACGTAAATCCAGTCGGTTCAGTGAAGACCAAGTGTGATCTGCTGGTCAGATTCCGAAGACCAATTATTTGCTGCAGTTGTAGGTCGCCCTGAAATAATCACTCAAATTTTCATGTTCAACCGTCTGACGCTTTCTTATCCGATGTCCTCTCCCTCTGCAGATGGATGACTACGCTGTCCTCACGCCCGACATGCTGCGTGAACAGTTGCAGCCGGAATACTGGCAGAACGCAGGCGCGCGTGTTGAAGTCGGCAATGACGCCTCTAGCCGGTTAAAAAGCATGCTACTCGACTGTACGCATGAAGAGGATAAACGTGTGGAGATAACTGAATACCAAGCTATACGCGAATGCCTTTGGGTGCTTGTCGGCGCCTACGAGGGCTTTCTTTTCCGCGCCGTCACTGATGCCAGCAGCCTTGAGAAGAACGTTTGTGTTGCCACGCAGGCGGCCTCGCTTTCACATCTCTCCCTACGTGCTTTTGACGCCCTTCTCAGTGATATCGCACACTGCGCTACTGATGGGCTACAAATCAGGGTGCTTTTGGACTACTTGACCGCAGACGCCAGCGACCAGGGCTTCCCACCGAGCTTCAGACTGTTTGCGGACCTTCTGTCGAACTTCCTCAGCAACTTCCAGGCCGCCGTGGCCGCTCTGGAACACAGACTTCGACACGGCGAGCTGCGCACTTTAATGGGTCTTTTGCGGGATTTGCAGCCCTGGCCCCTACGACTGCGTCTGATGGCCTGGTTGGTTTTGCAGACGGCCCCCTCACAACTGACGACACTGCGCTATGACTCCACCGCCATGCTCTTCCTCAACACAGTGGAGGAAGTCTGTTGTTCACGCATGTGTTGTTTTGAGGATGTCTACCTGGAGAACTTGTTTTCCCGCCTCTTCGTGGAGTCTCTTACTCAGTACCTTTCACCCATCTTCTCTCTGGATGTAGGACAGCTATTTTCAGAGGGCGGTCATCTGATGTCCATCCTGCGCTCTTGCTCAACCGACTACCGGTCTGTCGAATTTTGGCGACTGGAATCCTCTTCCACAGACCCGGAGCTGTCGCGCGTCCTGCCAAGGGTGTTATGGCCGGTGTCAAGAGACGTTCTCATTTGTTTTAAATCCATCTGCTTTCTTCACCAAATCGCGTTATCCTTTCCTAATACCGGTCTTCATGAAAAGATGCGTGTGCTTACAAAGGGTAATCTTGCCTCGCTTTCGTCCCCGGCTGACGAGTGTCCGCGTTCGCGGGCGGCGGCGGGGGAACAGCGCAGCCTAGAGACGCCGCTCCTTTCACTACTGGACCATGAGATGCGCGGTTTACTTGCTGAATGTCTTTCCTCATCATCCGCGACTCAGATGCCTAAGTTTGTTTCCCACCGAAACTACAATGGCACCACTCCACCTGTTTCTGTCTACAAGAAGCAAATGCATAGTCAGATTCGTGCACACAAGCGACAGGTCTCCCGTCTCCTGGTTAATCTCCTTCTTCTGGGCTCTCCCGATCCAAAACGACCTTATCTGAACCTCAGATGTCTAATAAATCTTCTTGGAAACGTGTGTTTGTTTGCCAGCGGTGATTGCATGGATGACTTTTGTCGTGGTCTTTTCGGTCTCAACTCATCTCGGAAACGCGTCAGCTCCCATGAGGTCGGTGAGCTTATTTATGGCAGTTTCCAACCAGTCACTGCAGCTTCCAGTTGCGTGGGAAGTGATGTCGGTGATTCATGGATTGCTATGCTGCCACACTTGCATTTTTCGATTTCACAAGTTGAGGATACGACGCTGAGTGGCGACTCCTTTCTGGGGCAATTTGACCGCATTTCGTTGAACCTTGACGTCCCTTGGCCTCTCAGTGTCATAGTTCAGAGTACGCAGATCAGCGTCTACGAGGGAGTTTTTAGGTTTATCTTAATGGTAAGCCGACGTCGCCTGTTTTTTTATTTGAAATTCAACTTTATGCCTCACACCAGCGAAGTCGAACCCTTTCGCAAAGCAGTACGTCAACTCATTTCTTGGCGGTCTTCGTGCGCTGGCCGCTGTTTCTTCCTCTACAGTCAATCACTCGGGTATTTAATAGATCTTTCGAAGACGGGTTTAAACATAGACTTAGCTTGTTTCAAGGCTTATCGTCTTATGTCGGGGTTCCAGCCGTCCATTGTTACAATAATATATTGAAGAGTGTGCATGTTACTGAAGACGTTATAGTAATGTTTATTTTTATCTTGGTATTAAATTTGAACTTTTGAACAGGATCTACGGCAATGCCTATCTCCCATAAGATACTCAACTAACTAGGATACGTTTAATGCAGCTCATTTAGCCGAAACACAATCAGTACCTACTTAATGCCGCTAGATCTGTTACCTCCAAATCACTTCTGACCATGTAGGTAAACCCTTTTACCCAGCGACACTTTAGTGCCGGTTTGAAGAGAGACCGGTAAAGGCATTCACTAGACAACCTCTCAGGGGGTAAACTCCACATTATTCGTGTTCTATCAAATAAAAGTGCAATTTTTCATTCGATGGGCCAGACTTCTGACTGAGCTATCCATCACTTCATGAGGACGTAGGGCAAAGATGTGGATAGGAACTTGCAGTGGTCAGGGCAGTCAGACCACCCCGGTGTTAGAGTAAGTCGCGGTCCGCATTGAATGAACCTTGGTTACTCTACGGGCGTTGCAGGAACTGAATACACTGTCGCCAAAAGACGGGGAGGCAGTCGAAGTGAGTCCTTCCCCCTCCTCATATGGGCATGATAATCTCGAGTTTAGCGCCAGAAGATATCTGCCCGTTCAAGATGGGCAGTGAGGCTATTGAGGTAGCGGACAGCTTCGGATATCCCAGGTCAAGCCTTCCGCCAGACGCCAGATGTAGAGGTGAAATAAACCATCGCAGCAGTCAGACGTGCGTGACCATCGTTTAACCTTGTTAAGATATCCGAACACGGTCTAAAAACCAAACCGCGGGCGTAGAAGACCTCCGTAGAGACAATCCTTCTATAGGTATGCGACCCCATACGCTTCAGCAATCTAAGCCACCCGAAAGAATTCGATCGATCTAAATTCGGCCCGCCGATTGCATCTCCAACGAAGGACTGTACAGTCGGGCATAAACAGAACCGGTTAACTTCGATCGACTTACTCGATGACTGAAGAGACAGCCCTGTACTTGAGGGCGCATATCCACCTTCGAATTCAGGAACTACAGGAAGACACCCTTCTATTAGCTGGGACATTTTTTCTACCTATCCTGAAGAAGGGGGATAAGACGAGATGCGAGAACCACCGCGCTAGAAGCCTCATCGATGTTGTGCCGAACATCTTTGCTGTTGTCGTTCATGGGTGATTCTAGGCTGTGCGCGATTCTAGGACGAGCCCAAGCTACGTCAGATTCCGTACTGGACGTAGGTGTGCGGACCAGCCATTCACATAGAGGCGCATTCAATAACTGACGACCGTCTTTCTTGTTGATTTTGTAGCCGCATTCGATTCCGTTCATCCCGAGTCTCTGTGGCGGATACTGGCACTAGATGGTGTGCCGCCAAAATTCATCGCCATGATCAAGGCTTATCACCGCTCCACTATTGCGCAAGTTCTGGTCCATATCAATCTTTCCCAACCGTTTGGTATTCGGTCTGGCGTTCGACATTCTCGAGAGGGCCCTATACGAAGGTGACGGTGTTGAGTTGGCACCCAGAAACCGACTGACTGATCTCGACTTTGCCGATGATGTCGCCTTACTGGCTTCAAGCTTTGGTGATCTGCAGTCTATGGTGTCATGGGTAAACGAAGTCGCTAAATCGGTCGGTTTATCCATAAACTGTGGGAAGACTAAAGTGTTTCCAAGCTGCATCCCTGACCAGGCGATGGCACCTCTCGGGATTGATGGCTGTTAACTTGGAGAAATAGGCAGTTTTAAATACCTCGGGGCGAGGCTGCTACCGAATGTACAGAGTAAAGACGGCATTCTCTCCCCAGTTGATGCTGCGCGCCGGTTTTTCTCAAACTTAGAAAATGTCTATGGAACCGATACGACATCTCCATCGCCACTAAGACTCGCGTGTGTCGTGCATCTGTCCGGTCTGACCTTCTCTATGGTTGTGAATGCTGGACTGTGCGCATGGAGGACGAGCAAAAACTGGAGGTACTTGACCATCGTTTGAGTGCAATCGCTGCGATAGCATCGCAAGGATACTGCAGACCGTCGAAAAAAGGCGACTGGCGTGGTTTGGACACGTTCTCCGTCGTCCACCTCAGGAGGTCAGTGTTACTGCCCTCGATCCGGTTCCGTTACCCACTTGGAGGCATCGGAGAAGGGATCAACTCCGAACCTGGCTGAGTACAGTTCTTCAAGACATGGAAGTGGTTATTGGACCTTTGGTATTCGTTGGCGAAGAGAATGAGTGGATCTGTTCATATTTGCCGTCATGGATGGTTGTGAGTTGAGGGGTAAAGTTCGGGACATCATCGTGGCCGGCCAGTTCAGGCATGATCGCAGCCGTACAAAGTACAAGTACTTCCTACGCGACCGCTGTTCTCGGCCACGGTCTAACCTAGTTTTGAGTAACCGGGGAACTGCTTATGGCCTTGTCGTGACCAGGCGGTGTGGGTGTGCATGTCTGTACTCAGAGCACTACTATCGTCTGGTCCGATCCAAAGTTGTGGGGAGGAGACAGAAGGCACTGGAATGAGGGGTTTATTGTGCTCAGAAACCCGAGTTGTCCTCTCAGGCGGCCGTGGCCACTGGCGAAGCCAGGGCTAGTGTTGACTGCGTCCATTCGTGCCTGAGAGTCCTCGGGACAGTGGTGGCAGCCGCTTCTGTCGGCTCGAGGGCCAAGCTCAAGTGGTGTCCAGTCAGTGTATGTTGCATTAGCCGAGGGGTGGTGTCCCAGTGGCTTAGGTTGTGGTTGCAGGGGAACGGTGCGTTCAAGTGGCCGCATGAGCAACTGCGGCTGTGCGGACGCAGGTATGTCCGTGCTGTCGGTCGTGTGACTTCAGGTCAGCGCGTCTGGAACGGCAAAGGCGTGAATGACCTTCAGGCAGCGAGGTCTTGACCAATGACGCCAGACTGGTCATGACGGCTGCCCGCTACAACTTTTTCACTTCTCTTCCCCTCCCCCCCCCCTCTGCAGGGTACGTCTCTACTCCACCTCTTCACTCCCCTTGTAGCTCAAATGGGCCCTATGGGTGCTTGTTCACCGATGCCACTTCGCCCGCTCGAACACTTCCTTCCCAGCAGCCTTCCATCATCGTGCTCTGTTGGTGCGCATGCGCATGCTGTTTGTGACAAACGGCTTGCACGCCTTCGTTCTCAATCACATTGAGGCCGCGCGAAGTGCATTCCTACGTGAATGGCATCTTACGGCGAACACTGACTCCTGGCAGTCGGATCGGGACTTTCCAGACCTGCTACGGAGTCATGCCAGCTTCGTGCAGAAGTTGAGTGAGCTCTGTCTGCTGGCTGAGTCGTCTTCACCGCTGCGCAAGGCGGTATTGGGTCTTTTAGAGATTATTTCAAGGCTCGAGGGGGTCTTCTGCTCTCGGAACAGGACCACGGAGCAGTTGGTCCTCTATTTGGAGGAACTGTCTCGGGACTTCAGTACACACGTGACCCTTCTGAACTCCATGATCACACGTACTGTGGTTACAAACCAATCCGTGTCGCTGATGCCTCTGCAGTCTGTATTCTCGGAGGCATCCTTTTTTAACACCAACATGGAGACTAGATTGCACAGCTGAGTTCACTCTTTATTCTCCCTTTCTACCCCGCATTTGACATTTTTTGTATTTTTCCGAAAAACTTTTTGCCTTGAACCGTTTTCTGTCATTTTCAGGATATTACTAACATTGTTTTTTACCAGACCTGATTCTTTATGCTGAGAAGAATTCGGGAGATTGAGTTTGTTTAATCACTGGGGGTCCCTGACTAGCGCTGCCGTGTTCCGCAAATATCGAAGGCGTTGTCTTAACTAATATACACGCGTTACTGAATTTATTACAGTAGGCTTTATCTGTGGTTTAAAATTATGGTGCCCTGTGTCGTGATCTTTCTCCCCAAGTTCCTTTTCCGCACCCCCTATTTACATAGCACCTTTATGTGATTCGCGTTCTTAATTAAGACCGAATCAAACAGGTGTCACAAATAAGCCACCCCCTGCCAAGTCGAACTTGGCTAAGGTAAGATGGCGGGGGACAGATTGAAACAACTGCAGTTCTGGGCCTATTCAGCCTATTGCAACGCTGAACATCACTTGAAGCCAAAAACGCAGGCGTGTGCAGACTGTGCACGGGTAGGATTCATCAAATAGGCCATGAACGCTTAAACAAACCGAAGTTCGTCAGCACCTCGTTACCTCGAGTTCTCTGTCGCTGCAGATATGGTATTTACTCAGGCTGAAATTGGCGCACGTAGATCCACTGACTGTGCAAATCACTCAGACCTCAAGTAGAACGGGAGGGTAACAGCGTCTGCCGAGTCGGTTACGTTTGCCCAGGACTATGTCCTCTTCGGTCTTGGAATCTTCCGGGCTTTTGGTTATGATGGAGTTTACGCTTAAGTAGCCAGCCTAGTGTGACGACTAGACTGTAGTACACTTTTAACGCAGCTATCCAGCCGACCCACTAGTTGTAGAGTAGGACCAGACTTCACTCACCTTTCTTATACAGTGGCTGATTTGATTCGCGTCCCATTCGTGTCAGAACACCTTGCCAGTTTGCTAACTAAGTTGTTAGGCGAAGTGGAAGAATGATGTGGGCCACCTCGTGGGTGCGTTTTTTGAAGACATTACGCTTTTCAATAAAAGTACAGTGCGGCTGGCCTGTGAGCCAAATCGGATAGCGATTGTGAGAAATAATTGTCTCCCTGGGTTAATTTTTCCCGAAGATGGGGAGGGGGGAGCTAGAAACATCTTGCCAAGGCCAGAAGTGGACTCTCGACGGCCAGTGAGAGGGCAAAACTGACACTCGCAGAGAGAACCAGGCAGCCAAGGAAATTGACGATCTAGTGGAGAAGAGGGACAGGATGCAAGTAAATCAACAATTTTAGTGTATACTTGCTACTGAATTGATTTCGGCAGGGTGTACAATACGCAGCCACATTAAGAGGTCACGACCGGACCGAAACTCAGCCAAGGTGTTGTAGCTGAGGATAGATGGACAAAACTGCAGTTTCGGTCTTATTCTGCCCTTATTCAGCTGATCACAATTCTGACCACCATCGGGGACCAGGGACACAAACGTGCGCACGGCGTCTAGGGGGTGGAGTTCATCAAGTTGAGAAAAGAGACAGACATGTAAGTAGACGACAGCGCATGGAATAGCAGCTTTTGAGGTTATCCGGACTTCGGTTATATTAACATCTCTAGACGAAACTCGTAAACGTCCAATTTTCAGATGTGGGCGGACAACTTCATGTATTCCGTAGTCTTAATAAGCATCTTGTTGAATGTTTAGGGGCGTTACGGCCAGAATGAACATTCTAGGCTCCTTTGACATTCTTGGACAACCCTATGATTGCGGTTATTATCCTTATCTGGCTCAACAAGTTTCAATCTCCAGCATTCTATGACTCCTCGGAGGACTAGACTGTCACACCCCGCCAACGCCCTTGCTAGGGGTCGCAAGTCTCGCCTTACCGAATAATTTACTGCGGGCAGACCGATGGTAGAACGGGCCGCCAGCTCCCTCGGTCCATCCCCTACATTCAAGTTAAGTCTAGCGATAATCTGTGACAGGAAATATCAGGGGACTTAAGAGGACTCGAATGGCCATTTCCGACTTATCAGTCGTCGCCAGGCAACCACGCTTCAACACCAAGCCTGAATGCTCCTCAGTTTCCATTCGGACACTTTGTTCTCCGAACATTTAGTTTAATGCTTTGCCGTCGAGCCGGGGGATCACTGTCCACCAAGTTATAATTGAGAATGTTAATCATTCCTACAGTGCTGCTTCACAGAACGCGTCGTCCAGGCCTGAACCTAGTCACGATGCCTAATATGGCAGAAGCCGGGTTTCCAATCTCCCCTGTCTTCGTTCATAGTCTTTCTGTGCGATCATGACTGCGGTCTGACTGTTAGCTAGCGCTCTAAACCGGGGCTCTGTGACGAAGTGAAACGAGCATTCTCCGTTCCGAAAGCAGATCAGTGAAGTGCCACTTCCGAAAAATTAGTCTAACACACGAGAATAGGAGCAGACCCACCTATTCTGGGGGCCGTGTGCCAGTCTTCAGGTTGGGATAAG
>CACRXP010000702.1:37936-60634 GCA_902702965.1 Spirometra erinaceieuropaei | reverse complement strand
TGTGCCCCACCCCACATCCTGTCGCTGTGACCCAGTCTTAACGGCGGGTTCACAACTTCGAGGGAGAAAGAAGTGTGGCAGACGTTGCCTCGTCACTGTCTTGCGCCCTTTCTGCTGCGTAACACGATTAAAATTGACGTTCGAATTGACGTGACATAAACAGACAAACATGACACCAAACCTTTCAGTTATCTTAACGCTAATTTTGCGTTGCGAAGGAAAAGTCGGCAGGCGGGGGTTAAACACCAGAAGCACAAGAGGTAAGTCTGCTACGGAACCATCATATCTGCGCGTTGCTTCTTGTGTTGTGGCATGTAGAGTTAGCAGCCTGTCATCCATCCCTCTGCGCCTGAATTAGGAATAGGAAGCCCGAATTTTCCATCTTCCGTAAACGCTATATAATTTGGTTATTACCGATAAACTGTCTCTCCTCATCAATTTTCGTCAGTCCTCTTATACTGTGAGATAGTGCGCGTTGCGTAGGACGTCACCTGGTACACTCGTATGACTCCATACAGCTGGGTTGCCCTTAGTCCATCATTGGGCTGTTTGGATGTATCCCAAGGGTGAAACAGTAGCAACTACGTTTCAGGGAATACACCATGGGTGAGAAAACCGATATCGTAAAAAGGGACTGAAGTAAACAAAAAATTGCTGTTTGTTGACTATTGTTTGCATTGGTGTGGCAAGAGAGGACTGGCCTGGTGACAACCCCGTTGCGCTTCGGTGCTCAGTCCCCTCGAGCCCAAAGAGGGACGAAGGGACTAGGTGGGGCTGGAGGTGACATGGGAAATCAGCCTAACTAACCGGTTCTGGACATTTTCCGAAACTTACGTGTCATGTACGAAGCATGCTATTCATGCTCGTTAGCAGTATTCAAATTGATTCCAGTAAACAAAACGGTAAGATCGGGAAGTTTCCCTCGTTAAGAGAATCAAATCGTCTACGACATAAAAACTATTTCTTCGACACCGCTAGCGACTTTGGGGAGCTGTATGAACTGTACTGTTTTGGATGGAACAATGATTATTACCATGTTGATTCCATCATCTGATTCAGTACATAAATTCAATTTGAAGACCAATTCGAGGTTTTTGAAATAAAGCGAAATTTACGCATTTCGCTGCGAATCCCGCTGATCGATCGAATCGAAAATTTAAATGAAATCTTCGTCGATAGCATCGTGGTCACAAACTGTAAGCGAATCCTAGAGAACTATTATAGGAGGTCATAAATACGATTAAGGGGAAGTAAGGGTTCTTACTAAGGTCATTACCTAACGCCGCTGAATGCTGGAACCTCGGACGATAGGCTGTTCAATTGCGTTTGAAAGGGATCCTGTGAATTAAAAGCTTGTTTGAACTTCTTGCGTTTCAGAATAGGTCATATCTGTTATGGATCTTGAAAAATACTGTGCGACTAACTGTGTTAGGTTCCCTGCACACGCTTAGGGGCAATACTTGACATCACTCCTGTTCAAAATTGCTATTGCATTAAAAAATTTCATTAGACATGGTCATTCTTTAAGGGAACCATAGTAACTGGGACTAAGACGTTTGCGTCTTTTCGACGCACGAAATTCGTCGGGGTTTTGAATAGTACAGTACCAAGATTGTTTGGGTGACAGTGTGCGGACAGTAACAGAAATTGTTTTGGGTGAAAGCATAACGAGGGCTTGTCTGTAGTAGCGCGGTAGGGTGATAGTTCAAAGGTTGGCAACGAACGTTCTGCATGAAGGGAAGCTGTATTCGATGTAGGGAGTTTCAGGAAAGATCTCCGTAAGAAGTCTAGTT
This sequence comes from Spirometra erinaceieuropaei, assembly GCA_902702965.1. NCBI lineage: Eukaryota > Metazoa > Platyhelminthes > Cestoda > Diphyllobothriidea > Diphyllobothriidae > Spirometra > Spirometra erinaceieuropaei. Next base: position 58,841 of record CACRXP010000702.1, on the reverse strand, counting down.
TTGAAGCATTATTAGTGTTGATGCGTCGGCAGTGTCTCTCAGAATCTCTCATCTCGGTTCCCCAGTTGTTTTGTTGGTAAGCGGTCCTGTTGATGTAAGTGAGCAGACGTCCATATTCATTTAAATGGTCCGTCTGGGCGACTTCCTCAACGTGCTCATAAAGGTAATGCCCGTAATCTCTGCAGGAATTTGTCTAAGCATACTAACGAGCCAACAGTGCATACATATCCATGGTCAATGCAGTGCACCTGTAGATATATTTTGATAAAACTAACTACTCGGATCATTTAAATGATTCAACCACGTTGTATTACACGGAAAACTCAATTTTTCATTAGCATGAACATACGAAGTATGCCAGAAAATGTTTTCTTGTACTAGTGCGAATGCTTGTTTATTTGACTGCGCACATGATAACCAGCCATTCCTAGACTGTTTAACGGCCTTCTCTGACACATGGAAGGGCATCTCATCTAGGTTGCTTTCAAGAAGCGTCCATACATTTTGCTTGGAAAGCATTAATTTCAAGACCAAAGTTGGACAGTGCGAATAGGAGGCAGATTTCTGAAAAAGTCGACTGTATGTCACATACCCGTCTCACATACCTTTTATTTCCCTTCGAACGATTTTCCTGCGAATGCACAGGATCTGATCGGCGGGTAGACTGGATCATGGCGCGGACTTACCAACCTGAGCTGATTTCGCGTGCACAATTACCGACTGCACAGACTCAAGCTCGTTCGAATTTCGGTTCTTGACACAGACCCCCCCAGGTGTCATAAGAAAACGACATTCGGACGTATGGAGCATATGCACATTCAGCCTCTGGAGCAGTCAATCACGGACATCCAGGTCTGCGGTCATGCTTTTAACTCACGAAGCCGACTATGTTTGGCACTAACGTGTCGGTAATCCTCTGCCGACAAATTATCCATAAGGAAAAGTGCCATACATTGAGCCAGCAGCCTTTAGTGAGCCCGGGACGACGTCAGAGAAAGAGGCTTATTATACGGTATAGCTGCCAACCATGGAAAGGACAGGGGAGGACAGAAGCCAGCATAGGGAAGATTGAGTATCATTGCCCTACGTCGGGTCTCTTTTTCTGTACAAAGGTGCCTATTTTTAAACTGGGCCCTTAAATGCTCTTCCCTCAACACATGTAGTCGACCTCAGTTGCTGACATTTTGTTGTCGAAACAGTGAGTGCGAATAGATGAGGGGGAGGGTCATATCGTCTTAATTGGAAATTCGCTTAATAAATAATGTGATTAATTTTATTTAGTATCCCTAACGGTATTTTCATAGGTAACCAGGGATGTCTGTTATTGTTGGTTAGCCGAAAGCCATCCCTACGTGTAGTGGTAACTCAAGCTCACTTGCTTGTTAGTGTGTTTAGGTAAGTAAACCATTCTGGGGGCTATTGGCTGGCGCGTGGCCCTTTTAGAAGGGGCTTCACCGACTTCGCCCGCCACGCTCGGTCTCGACATCATTTGGCCTGCGTCTCATATGCCGCGGATGTGCGAAAGAGGACAGATAGAATGAGATCGGCAAGGCTGGAACTCACGTTCACTTCCTTTACGGCATGCAGCTGAAAAAGCACGTAAGCCCTCTTGAAGTCTTTACTGTTCCAATTTGTAAATGCGCCACGTGTTGGCATAATTCGGTCATTAGAAAGCGTGTCCGATTGCGCAGTTGTGCCCTCATCACTGGCACCGTCTCAGGCAACCGAGTTAAGTGGACTGTGGATAACCTGTGCAGAGTTGCAACTCCACTGTCAGCGGTAGCTTTCAGACGGGCAATATGTCTTGTGACCCTGCCCCGAGAGGGCCTTGCGGTGCTATAGATTATGGAAATATCCTTGACCCAGTTGATTCACTTCGGGCCCGAGGGCTGTGGTCCAAACAGTTTCTGGCTGGTTTGACTGTCAACTCACGCGGGGATTTCTGTGACCAGTTCACCCGAGTGAACAGCGAGGCAGCGTCCGGCGTCATACGTCCTCCCTGCCAACGCGTAAGAAGTAGTCATCCACTTCGTTCAGAATATACGTCTTGTTTGGAAATGCTATAGCATGGATTGTAACAGAACTCACGAAAGGATGACCGAAAATTTTCGGCAGTTTTTAAAATGGAAATAATTGGTAAAACTGGTTAACAGTGATCGCAACCTCAAGTCCTATCTATAAATTCTGTCAAATTCCTAGAGGTGCGCAGTAAAGCGAGCAGTAGAAAACTAGAATCATTTTACAGCCACACAATGCGATGCACGCGAAATAGGAACCCTACTCCTTCGTTAAAAGACGATAACGTCATTGAACTTTGTAAGAATTATGAAAAGGTAGTCAATATAAGTTTTTTTGCATCGTTTTTCCAAGACAAGTTGACTTTACAGGGTGGATAGGATTCCAACAACGGACTGGGTGCTATTCATGAAAACAGTTGTTCCAAAATAGTTTTTGAAGATGAGGGCAGCGGAATCACTGGATTTCGATGACATTTTCGTAATGTTATCAAAGGCAAGAACCGTAACACTGACTGAACCCCTTTGTCCTTCCAGGCCGTCCTCGCTGAAGGCTGACTGCCGTATGGGTGGGAGACTGCGTGGATTCCACTGGTATATGAAACTAACAGTTGTGATTCTGTATACAACTGCCGACTTGTAGGTCTCACATCTATATGCAGTAAGACTACGGAGAAAATTTCCAAGCGGGAAGTAATGCAGCTTTCTGAGGAACATAATCTGCTCTTTGACGCGCAACGCGGAGTCCGAAGGGGAATATCCTGCTTGAGAAACCTGATGCGCACACACTAGAACAATGGATGCCAGCAATAATCAATGGCCCTACCGTGCATGCTGCAGTCACTAATGTTAAAAATGTTTTTGATAGTGCCTCACATTAGCGTATTCAGTATAAGCTACAACGCGTTGGTATGAGAAGTGGATAGAATATTTTTTGGTCGGCTGGTCGATAGGCCACGGTGTTCTGCGATATTTTATTATTGCAGCGACCTTTGTTTGTTACATTTAGCAATGACTGCGTCCGACAACGGGATTGCGGAGCTTTCATGTTTACTGGTGATATTAAACTTTGGTGAATTGGTAGAGAAAGCACTATAGACCGATCTGTGCCGTCCAGGACAGTGGCCGAGAAAGTGCCTTCCACCCTTCAATTCAGACAAATGTCATCTCCTGCGAGTAGGCAAATGCCGGCCTTGAGAAAATGGAACTTACTGCCTATTTGACACGTTGATTCAGGACTTAGAAGTGCAAAAGTACTTGGAGGCACGGACCACAGCTGTCCTGAATCCACCGTTGCTATGCTCAAATGTGACCAGTTTCGCGATATCGGCGCTGGTCCTCATTAGAATGACCTTAACATACTTTGAGGAATAGTGCCTTGCAAAGGTATACAGAAAGTCTACGCGGCCACAACTGAAATTGTTTGTCCAGGCATGGAAACAAGGAGCTGTAAAAGACAACATTACCATCGCAATCTTAGACGACGCGACACTAAACCATACGGGAACAACAGTTAATTCTCAGGTTTAATTTTGAATCTTTACCCTTAAGTTTGGTTGGATAAACGAAGCCGGTCATCCAAAAACTGAAACTATTGAAAGAAATATTACTAGAGGCCTCTTAAGCACAGCACATCGAAATACTTCCCGTTCAGATAACTGTCAGCCAACTAACCTAAAATCGCTATAAGTTTGAAGACTAGAAGCAGACTTCTTTCTCCTCCTTTGCATTAGCAATAGTCCAAATCATCCTCGGATTTCACCCCCCGACCCCTGTCAGCCGCCCATACAATTTTCGTAATTAGTCCATTGGATTTCCTCCCGCTTCCTCCACCTTTTAACGCTCTCGTTTTTTCATTTCCTGGCATTCTTTCTCTTGGAATAACCTTCCAATTGATATAAGATAATCAGGTAATCTTTATACATTTTAGAGAAGTCTGCACTCTTACCTAAATACTGACTCGAATAAATTTTTCGTTCTTTATCCTTTCTCTTTCAATAGCACTAAGAAGGGGCCATCAGGAATTTAGGATGTCGCCACTAAATCACCGTATTTGATCACATTTCCTTGTCTATGTATGTTTTCGGCTTCTACTATCCCTCATCAGAATTTCGGACTTTCTCTGTTGTTCAGTCTATGCGTTGTGTCCTTCACAGGACGCAATTTGATCCCTGACAAATCCTTTCAAAGAAGTAGGAGGGCCAGGTTGACGTGCACATCTTAAGCCGCCTCCGTTTCACCAATCGCCGAGCCTCATCAGGAATCCACTCCGTCTGCTGAAGATCACGGCGGAGTCCTCGGATGTCGCCATCTGCTTGCTGCTTGGTCGGTCATCAAAGAGGTTACAGGGTCTCATCTCCCCTCTGCGACTCGGAGTCCGCCTCAGCTTTCATATCCCCTCCTCGGCTCGACTCTAAAAAGACTTTGACCGTTCGCTTCTGGGTTCAACCTTTCTCGACATTTTGATGTTGGTTTAGGAATTCTGTCTTGAAAATGTCCGTTTTTATACACTACCACATGCAGGCTAATCCTTTCCACCCACATCCTTGCCTTCTAATCAGCAACATTTTTTCCCTTAAGAGCTAATTAATTCATATTTAGTGTGCATTTTTTGAAAAAACGTGTTTTTTCACTGTTCGTCAACACTTTTTCCTGGACGTGGACTGAGTACCGTATAGGGTGTGTACACTCTTTCTAAAATTCCCTTGGAAATTTTTTTTATTTTCTTTGCTAGTACACTAAGTGGTGCTTAATATTTCTTTTTATTTGTTTAATTTAAAAGCTTATGTTAGGGGACATTACTTTGACGTTTCGCATCATCCGAGACCTGGAGTGCTGCCTCATTTGTGAATATTTCTTTGAGATGTCCACTACAACCAAATTACGCAGACATCGCTGCGCACCCATCCTGATCAGGCATCCAATCTGGCCTCTGAGATTTCGAGCCCCCACCCCAAATTGATGATTTTTGCGGTTCTTGGTGTCACCTCCTCATTTCGACCCCAAGCGGTCTGTTAACGATGACGGTGGAATTCACTGTTTTCGCCATCTGCTAGTAGTTTGGTCGGTCAGCAAAGAGGTCTCATGGTCGCACCGGCCCTCTACGCTTTGGTGAACGCCTCAGTTTCTCATGTCCCCTCCTTGGATGGACTCTAGGCGAACTGTGACCGATCGCGTCTGGGTTCCTCTTGTCTAGCCACTCTGAGGCAGATAGCCTCATCCGAACTAGGAACTGTAACTTGTCGATGCCCGTTTTAAATCTCTACCATATGCAGATCTGTCCTGTCCGACCCGCATATTTGCCCTTTCATGAACGACAGCCTGTTCTCCCTACAAGCTAATCAATTCATAATTACGTCGTCTTTTTCAAGTGTCTTTTTCGAGTCGTTTTCTCCCTGCTTGCGAACAGTCTGTGTATATGCACGAATTGAATACTGTGCACAGTAGGTCTACTCGTTCGATAAGTCCCTTGGGGATTTGTTTTTACTTGCTTTGATAGTACCCTAAGGGGTACTCACTAAAACAGTTTATTCGTTTATTTAAACTGCGAGTGGGTGTGTCGCGGCTTAATGCGCAGAATTTCTTCAAGGCGCTGGTTTTAGAAGCGTGCGAGGCCTTGCCGTATAACAATGTGGTGCCACTAGCTGTTGAAGCATTCAAGTAGGGCATTGACCACCGCATGATTTTAACGATACTCACCGTTTCCTGCTGCCTGCATGTAAAATCTTGACGTAATTATCACATTACTGAAAACCAACCAATGGCAACAATAGTTTAGACAGAAATGCACCATTTCCAACAAGTCTGGTTTACTTTGCCTTGCAACATATCAAGACACAATGACTCGAACACATTTTTCTCATCACCGTTCTTGGAGCTGCTCTACCTCAGTCCCCCCTCCGCCTACTTGTACCATCTTGTCCCCTTTGACCTTCACCTGCTTTCAAAAGTCGACGGTGATGTACAGAGGTGAGACCTAAAATCCGTGAAACACTTTCTCCTGTAGTCCACTAGCAGATGAATCTGATGGTAATGGCCAACTTGAAGCAAAGGTTTGATGAGTAAGTTAACCTGTGAGTCCCAGAATTAGGCAGAAATACATGGCGGGGTAGACGGTGGAATGAACTCGCACAACACTCAATCTTTTGCGCTTTAAGTCTTGACGCATTGCTAAGTGGACATCGCAAAAAAATCTTAGCTTATATACGTATTGTTGGACTTAGTCATTTTTCACGTAGCCCAAAATTTGACCGTTGGGCAACAGGTCGTTCCAGTCGGCTACGTTTGCCTTAATGCATAATAGCAAAAGGTTTTGTTCCGCTCCCCACAACATCCAGGCCGCCAGAAACCGTAATGACAGTCTTTCTCATCTGTGTTGGTCTTCACTGCTGATTATTCGTCCCTCGTTGTTGTTATCTTCCCTCTGGCGAGTTTGGAAATTCCCCATCTCTATCTCCTGTGAACTTCCTTGGTCAGTATGGTCAGTATATTTTAGTGGGAATAGGCAATGCCTGTAAATACCCTATCGAAAACGGTACATGCAACATCTAGCTTTAAATTAACATGGTACTACAATTTTGTTAGTAATATAAACGCTTAACAGAATAAGTTTCATTGAAAGTGCAGGAGCAAAACTCGATAACATTCAGTTGTAGATGATATCTGTCTGACCTGCGTGAACGTTGATCTCTATGTTCTCTGTTCTTTCCCTTACCCACCTGAACTAGACTTTGTTTAGTCAGCTTCTAACCTTGACCTTAAGTGTGAAGCTCACCTTGCTTGCCTAAAATCCTTCCTGTACACGCGCATGAACCATGCTAGCGAACGTACTTCTGTGCTGTCCTGCAGTCGGGCGTTAAATTCGACCGACTCCTTTGTTCTGAGCACGGGTATCCACCGTTGCGGCATATACCCTGTTTATGCTTGATTATTTGTTAATGGTGCCATACGAAATTCAGATACGCTTTTTATTTTTTTAATTTGACGTATACATTACTAAAGGATACCGAATTGCCCGTTACAGATATGCTACCACTTGACAGAGAGCTGTAGATTGCAACTTCAAAGCAAAATGGTCTAACCTGTTGTGTTCTGCCATGAAATCGATGAATCACTGCTCCCAGAAAAATCAAGGCTCTCCCCAAAGACCTTAGTTTCTCTTAAAAGTACACTTTAATGCAGCCAATTGGCCCTTAAATCCGTGGAGAAGTTGGCTGTCGTCTGAAGGCCGTAAGATTCACTGTAGGTTTCCAGTTGATTGGGTCGAGACAGACAGGAGTTCAGGATGGGGTGAGAATTCATCAAACAAACGTGCCATTTTTGCTACACGTTTTCTTGAATTTAATTGGTGCTGACACTGTTTCTTCATTGGCTCAGCACAGATCATCGACTTGGCGGAATATTTCCCCAGCATCTCTAGACAGAGCAGCAGATTTCTCAATTCGAAGGAGAAATAAAAGGTGCGTGTGCTATGTTTTCTTTCTAGTCTGTAAATTTTTCGAATAAACCTGCACTTCTGCTAGTTTCTCTTGGGGTCGAGCATTTCATTCACCTAGGTGTTTTCAAAGGCTCAGCAAATACATCAAATCTCCTACTCAGTATATATGTACATCAACTAAAATATGCTTATTGGCTGAATTCGACGCATCACATCCATTCGACGAACTGACGATGTGAAAAAGCAAAAGGCCGATCACTACATTCTAGTGAGGAGGAGTTTTATGCCGTATACACTCATTCGAAAGAGTATTTTGAGGTTGACAAGGCTAATTGTGTATTCAGCGTTAATCGAATTAGCGAAACATGGACGCACATGGGGGATAAGCTCTCCCAGAAAGGCTGTTACCTAGGGAAGGTTGACCGGCAGTCAACATAACCTTTAGAAATTTCCTACAGTTCGGTAGGCCGGCTGCGGAGTCAGCACCCATCCAATCGCAAATGCAGACTGCATTCGGATAAAGTGTCCTCTTACCTCTAAAATCGATTTTCGCTATCCGTGTATAGTCATTCATGCTTCATAATGGCAGTCATTTTTAGAGTTTCTAAATTACATACATGTGACTACACGCGAGGTCTTCTGGATTTATTAAGAATTCCGGGCATATCAGACTAAACTTTCAGGTGTACCGGAATAAATAAACAATCATTCGGATGTCTCAAAAATTCCAACAATTGCAATTTTTAACTTACAAAATAAAACTCCTTTCATTAGGGCCAAAATTGCAGGGAAACGAATTTTCTAAAGAAATGACAAAAGTAAGGGAATTTAGCGGATTTTTTTCAATAATATATGGCTTATTACAGCAGTAATCTAAACAATGTATGAAAAAATGCGCACTACTTAATTGGCCGTTTTGTTCGATCAGTGGAGCGGGGCTTATAAAGTGCCCAGCATATTATCACACGGAAACCACTTATTGGGTCGGTTAGTATCTATCAGTCTTACGACCCACTTGGGAGGCATAGTGTATCGTTCCGGCCAACGCTATATAGGCCTCGGCATATGCGCCATGTAGGTCAGGCTTGTAATCCTGCTGAATTTTTATTGGCCCGTGGCAAACCGATAAAGCCGGGCAAGTTAAGCTGAAAATGCACACGGGTAGCACGCCTTGAACGATTCATTGCTCTTCAAAATCAGTCCCTTGGCAACAGATGAAACGTCTGAGAAGACGCGAGTCTTTGTTCCCAATACTTTGGGAAAGGCATTCGATTAGGGTCGGCGTTCGAGCGATAGTAACTGCAAACAGACATATTCATAGGAGTCTAGTGGGTTCAAAAGTGCTTTCTGCCGACGTCCCCGAATCTCAGTAGGGTCCGTCATCAGGGTCGAATGAGAACGTGCTACTCATTAAGCATCCAAACATCTTCGTCTGGAGTGACACTCAGGCATGCTGTTGACTTATTCTCGGAGCTTTTAATCAGACTATGTCTGATCAATACGAATCTACTGACTGACATCTGCAAATGACGGGATAACTTGCTCCTACCAGGGCTGGCATGCAGTCCGTAATGGGTTCTTCTTGCTGGGGTCTCACGCATGTGAGATGCCAGCCGCCCAAGCGAAGGTCCGGCGTGTGTGTGGCACGCGTAGTCCATCCGCGACATCTTGTCAGTCAGGGGTCTCAAACGCGATGCGGCCACCTTGAAACTGTCTTTTCATAGGAGCCAGATGCGTGGGGCGGTGGAGGGGGTGCAATAGACGCTGAGCAAGTCCGCTCCAGTATAAACAAATGCGTTCAGTGCTCAGAAGTGCTGCATCTACCTGGTAATGTACTCATACGATGGTCGAACTGTGATGCAAATTACCGTTGCCTGGTGGCACCGGAAACCATTCTTGTTAGAAACTAGCCTCTGTTTACTCATGGACAGCATCCTTATTGTCTACTTATAAGGCATTAGCCATCAGCTAAAAATGTAAAGTCTAGTTTTTTGACAGATTCTTGCCATGAGGCATTTAAGACTTATGCCGCAATTAAAAATTGTTCTCTTTGATTTTCCGCTAGAGCATATGGCTTCCGGTAAGTTCAAGTTTTAACTTGAAGAGTTTTTGGTAAGGACTGAGTGAAGACCCCCAAGCATCTGTGGCATACAATACTTATTTAAGTTCGGTGTTTCAGCGTACAAGGTTGGATCGTCTTTTGTAGACGGTCTGGTGCATCATCTACAATGACCTGGGCTCAGAGAGTTGAAAAGCGATCGTTTTAGACACTTAGTGTTTATTTTTTAATTATCCTGCTTAATTTTGGTATCTACATGCCAATGCATTAAAACTCTTCCGACCGATAAACAAATTTACCAATTATCTTTACTTATGTTGCCATTCCTCTATGCGTACATAGGCCCGCCCGTAAAACCGATATTACCATATTTCCCGTAAGACAGGGAGCTTTAACTGGTCGTCGGTGTTTGGGGACCTTCTACGGATCGTTGCCCAGCTAATCATCCCTCAAGAAAGATGCGATATCACGGGGAGCTTTTCTCCTTAAAGCTCCCGTCTTTTTATAATCACAACAAATGTTACTTAAGATCTGAGATACTCATCTCATAGGAAACTACTGCGAGGGAGTCAACTCCAAACACACACGACCAGCCAAAGGTCCTACGGGCCAGGTGATGATAGGGGTTTTACGGTCGGGACCAATGTATACATTGAGGAATGGCAAAATAAGTATGGATAATTCGTAAATTTGTTTTTTTTTCAGGCGGGAACGTTTTAATGTATTGACACACAGCAACCGGGATTAAGTAGGACAACTAAAAAAATAAACATTAAGTGTCTACAGTGATCGCTTTTCAATTATCTGAGCTGAGGTCATTGTAGACTGGACCGTCTACAACAGACGATCCAACCTTGTACGACGAAACACCAAACCGAAATAACCGTGTCGGACTAAAACTCATTGAAATAAGTATAATAGGTATTCTTTGCATGCCACAGATGCTTGGGAACCTTCAGCTAATCCTTACAACTACATGTCAATGCATTAAAATATTTCCGTCAGAAAACCAAATTTATAAATTATCGATACTTATTTTGCATTCCTCTATGCATACATTGGCCCCGACCGTAAAACCCGTATTATCGCCTTCCCCGTAGGACAGGCACCTTTGGCTGGTAGTGTGTTTGGGATCTTCACTCGATCGTTGCCGAATTTTTTCAAAGACTTAGAAGTTAGCTTTTCGGGGTCGGACGCTGAAGTGCCTCCTCTTACTACCTTGTTTTGGCAAATAAAGGGAGGCGCAGTGGTGCTTCGCAAACTTATGCCCAGAGAGAGAGGCGGAAAGCTCAAAGGATGTTGGAACGAAGCGTTAAGTTTCAAAAGCTGGCACAGATGAAAGCTGCCCCGAAATGGGCTGCTTATGGTCACGCCTCAGTCCTATCGCGCGCTCCGACACCTAAAATTCTCTCAGAGAAACGCAAGACGCAGGTGCGATTGGTTTCTCTACTTCTGCTTACGATGTCAGACAACGGCGGTGTAGCGCCCTGTGGCTGTTCATACAAGTAAATCGCCTAATCGCAGTGTTATTGGTCAATTGTGTGTGTTAGGGCGTGGTTGGCTAGATGTTGGCGGTGCCAGCATGTTTTTCCCCAGGAGCGTCAGTGGTCACGTGACGAGCGAGATGGAAACACGTGACGAGACTGAGGGAGTAGCCGAAATCCCAGGGTATTATGCAACTCTAAATGTGAGAATGCAAGAAGAGCACAAACCCCTGTCAAAACTCAATTAATTCGAAAAAAGCGTATTGACGATTGTGAAAATATAAACAATTGATGGGATGGTGTGCACTACCTTTTAGGAATTATATTCGAACGTTGTCGCTGGGATGCTGAGATGTCGAAAGGAGTCGTATCACGTGCCCATCAGTTTCCAAACCAGACATAAACCCTCTGTTCAAGATGGAGACCAATTTGACCATTTCTGTCACTGTTTCATCAGTTTCAGCGCAAATGGAACATTTAAATAATGATTCTGAGCTTATCTTAGGACGTCATCGACAGTACCCCGAAGGCCATTAATATATTAGGTGGTTTAACCCATGAAATGTCAACCGACATTTTGAAATGCGTTCTCGTTTCAAAAAGATTAGTTAAGTAGGGGTTGTAAAACTAATTCTCATGCAGCATAATTCTATAATGATCCAGTTACCACAGGGTGCCTTCTTAGAACGGACTTATTTCCGACTGCATGCGAGAATTATGCTCTGCAAAAAATGATTACTTAAGTAGCATGCAGTTTTCTCATTGATTTTCGATGCCCTTGAAACGTCAATTATATTTCATGGAAAACTCAAACAAAAATAATCATTCTTTTTCTTATTCGATAGACAATCACGTCTTCTTCCAATTTTGTTCTCGAAAGAAGAGTATAACTCGGTGTTAAAAAACTTTTCTAATTCCCGAATAATTTTGAACCCGCTCTGCAGTCACCCTTGCCGTATAATTTCCGCGTACGGAAAATCATATGTTTCTCTACGGTAATAAAGGGGATCATATGGGTTTTATAAAATTTAGCAGTTAATTTGAGCCATATTGTTAACTTTACGAGCTACATCGGCAAGTGCAGATGCATGACTTTTTATGAACGGCAATTTCACGGTATTAAAAAATCTCACAATTAGAGACTGCTTGAACCCGAATTATAGTCCTCTTTCGAGTATAAAATTGAAAGAAGACGTAATTTTCTACTGAATAAATAAAAGAATGAATATTTTAATGCATTTTTATCATATAATATAATTGGATTTTTAAGAGCATCGAAAATCAGTGAGAAAAATGCATACTACGTAAGCAGTCAATTTTCCAGAGTATAATTCTTGCATGCAGTCAGAAATAAGTTCGCTCGAAAGAAGGCACCCTGAGGTAACAGTATCATAATAGAATTATGCCGAACGGCACTTAATTTTACAACCATACTTAATTAATCTTTCCGAAACGAAAAGACATTTCAAAATTTCGGCCGACATTTCACGAGTTAACCCACTTACTGTAAATTATTTAGGCGCTTAGTCAGTAATATCCCGATCATCGGGTTGTAAAGTAGATCACTGAACGTTTCAGACGTTCATGGAACATGAACTGCCAGAATCACATCCCCTTATTACAATCAAGAATGTGTAATGTCACGATGGAGCGATCCTCATCCACCTCATCTGATGGGATGGAAAGCGATTTAGCTGTCTTGGACCTTGGAGGAATTCGGGTACACCAGCATATGTGATACGTGGCTGACCTTTTAAAGGCGAAAATGGCGCCAAAATATCCATTTCGACCTCGTCAGTCTTCGAGTGTAACACCCTTCGAAGTGTAACGGCCTTTTAGGACGCAAGACTCGAGGATAAAGTCAAAGAGATATCTCTGCGTATCCCATCAACCAATCAGTTGAAGCGAGGTAGCGCAACCGTTGGCCACAAGTTTACGTATTTTCCACCCGAGCGCTTCTACAGTAGAAATGAATCAATCGAATTAAGTTAAGTAGGCTCAGTAAAATTGCCAAGTCACTCCAAAGGTATCAGACAAGCATTTAACGATACGAAACAATCCATAAAAGTAAAGTTCTTGAGGACTAATGCCCGCGTCTAAAACAGTATTATTACAAAGTGAGAAACAGTCTGCTCAAGCTTTGAGCTTTTGAACGGGCGCAGGAGTCTATCCTTAGAGATAAAAGTAGGAAACTGGGTCATTAGCCGATCAACGACCAGTACCGCTGGTCTGGAGGTAACTTTTCAGGAATACGTATGACAGCACCCGATCAATAAAGCAATCGATAGGATATATTCTTTCAGTGCTCGATCAGTTTCCTTTTTTCTTTCACGGGTATATGAATGGAACTCGAAAATTTACCCCCTTCGGTCAATGTTAACTAGCATTTTGCTCAAAAGACCCTTCTCTTGAAGTATGGAGAAGTCGCCATCATTCCACTACTATGACGAGACCAGCCCGTGTCTTATGCAGTGGGTTCGAAAACTGCTACAAAGTTGTATATGGTAACGCCTGCGGCAAATAACAACGGAGATTAAGCGTATCCTCTGATGCTCACCTATCTAATATGTTAGTTGAGATTATGTAAAGGTCATATTCTAGTTGCTTCGCAAAATTTTCGAAAAAATTGGAAACGACAGTTCTTGAAAACGTCTACTAAATGACTAAATTACGTGAGTCTGGTAGTCATCCGGTGGATTCTAGGTAAATTACTCAGGAAATTCTGCTTAGGCAGTCAACTTACGGTATCAGATTTGGTGGATTACAGACGTTGCAGTAGGTTGGGCGGGCAAACTTGACCCAAATGTGATTAAACTCGAGTCGTCCGGCGGGGCCTCATAGCTCAGATGTTCAGAGCGTTGGCTGTACTAAAGACTTCCCTTGCTGTCGTGGGTTCGAGTCTTACCGAGGCCCCGAGTTTTTCACAGTTTGGTCAATGTGAATTATTCGAAATCTGCCAAAACAGCTCTACTACATGTGTCCATTCTCCAGCTATGAAGGCCTGCAAAGTACCCCAACTCTTCATCCTTAAAATGGTTGGGAGTTGGACTAGCCAACAGGTCGCAGGATCGAGCCTCAGTGAGCTGAAAAATGTTGGGGTTAAGTGCGGTTGATTGTTGACCGCTGATAAACCAAAAAACGGCCATTCCAGTCTCCTTTGTCTTTGTCGTAATTTCATTCTGCCTATGCCCGTAACGCGATCGGTGAGAGCCTCTCCTGCGATTGAGGTGCTTTCTTTCACCGAAAGGGACCTGTTCATATCCTCAAAACAGCACTAGATTTCTGATAGCATTCTTCAAGGAAAAGTACATTATTTCACTGTTAAGAAAGCGAAGATTTATCAGTTCACTCAAGCCGCATTGAAAACAGCGAAGTGTTGTCCATTTTTTGCGTTTTAGGGTATCCAGTCAGTATCCTCGGTGAGTAAAACTGGTTAGACTTATCCCTTTACTTGCTAACCTGCCATAAGAGGTATTATAGTTGCCAAAATTAGGATCCTATTTACCTGGTCTCAACTTACATTAAAACACCGAGGATCTCAGCAGTGATGACCCCCCCCCCCATACGTACATTGGGGGCCCCTACAGGTACCCCTGGGTTTCTGTTTAGAAATGCAAGATTAATTTAGGCTAATCTGACGGTAGTGCATCGGTTTTGGTTTCGAAATATTCTCATCTTCGGCTTACAGGCGGAGAAAGCTGGCAAAATCCGAGAAACTGCTTACTAACTACCCTACGAGCATTGACAGCTCTCATTCCAAAGGAAAGCTTGCCTGCGGTGTTCAGCCGCGGATTTTTGGAATCTCCACAACTTGGCTATGATCCTCGTAGATTGGGCAGGCGAAAATCGCATATAAGATGGGCCAGATTAGTAGGATAGCTTGCTTGCCAGGTTTCACTAAACTTTAAAAGTAAGAAGAGTTGATCTCTGCCAGCCAACTGATCTGCTGCACCACTAGGACCGTTCGCTGTGCGGGTCAGGGGCCCTGATTTCACCAATCAGCGTGCGTCGCGACGCGCAGTGAGTATTCTTTGACTGGCGCAGCCAGCGAACGAAGCCTGTGTGACACGTCACGCGAGGACGGCGCGTCCAGAGCAAACTTGTTTATAGGCCGTAGTATTATGAAAAATCCCCTACGCAGGGAACGGTTCGTCCAGAAGAGGCATGCGAGTATGAGTGCAGCGGAAGACCTACGCGGTAGACAGATGAACAAACTAGGCTGTTTTAGCACCGTTTGAAAGTCATAACTTTAAATACATGCTGTAGGTTCAACCCTGACCCCCCAAAACTGTTGGTTTTAGTTAATTTTGGACAACCATCGTGCACGGGATTTTCATGTAATCCCAGCGCATACTGCGATCTCATCAGTGGAGTGCCAACATGCATCTGTAGATCTCCGCTCTTCCAGGAAGTCTCAAACGATGCTAATGGACCTGTGTGTGGTTGTAAGTGAGGCGGTTTTATGACCAGTGTATGTATGCAATTAGAACCGGCAAAAACCCTCTGGTAATACTGCTTATATCCAATTGATAAAACGTAGGTCCCATTTCTCAAGTCGCGATAATTACTCAGTGACCGCTTAAACCACAATAAACCCTGGAGTGGACCAGTAGCTGTATTTGGGTATCATTAGCTGATAACGGTCCATTGGTTTTTAATGATCATCTGAGTTTCTCTGGACGTTCTTACCTAGCTTTCGCATGGTTTCAAGGCCTTCTGAGAGACGTTGTTTCTTACGGACAAGCATGGTGGGACGAGCTCACTGGAAACGTACTGAATTCTGTCAGCTACAATGAATGCCAAACACGCATTGCATTCTCGTGCGCAAGATTTGTCATTCCAGTGATGAGCGGTCAACTTGAATAAGTTGTCGTGCATAAAACGGAAACTGTTTAAAAAAGCTTTATTTGAGTAGCCTACAAAAGCAGTTAACTTTTGAGCGTGACTGTCACAAGATACTGCGTTTGACATAAACAGCGTTCGACGTATGTTTTATTGAGAATTGCACACCTAACATCCAAATCGATTCACCGACTGATGCATGGTTCAGCTGGGTATACCGTTTCCAGAAATAAAAGATGCCACGACGCGCATTCTGCTCCAGGCAGATACGACCGGCGTCCAATGTGCCCATTGACATCTGGAATATGTTATCTCTTCGTCTCACCATTACTTGGTGTTATGCATATAGGCCGGAATTAGCTGATTTCGTCCTCAACGTCAATGGAAAATTCACATGTAACATTCTAATCCATGTTTCCACTGAAGCATGCCCGTTCGTTGACCGACGTTCATGATGCTACTTCTTTCTAAGGCAGTTTTCTCCCGCCTACTTGGCTTCACACCGTCGGTTAGTGTTCATACCTACGGGCAACGACGGAGTTCCGAGTTTTGCTGCAGTTAACAGAACCAAACGTATGCAAATATTTTTATTCTGTTCGATAATTTTCTTTATCTTGAGGGCGAGTCTTGGCTCGGCGTATTAGGCTGTTTGCAGATTTCCGTCTCTTAGAGACAGCGTAGTTGCCTTCTTAAAATTAAATGACGTCCGTATGCATGTTTTTGTGATAAATTGTGGTATATAGAGATAAATCCTTTTTTCAATTTATGAGGAAATTTGAGAATAGGATTTCTCCATCGACCTCCTCTTCCAAAGCGAATTCATCTCTTGAGACGGTTGTATATGTTTGGATTGGAGCATGCCCAGGAAAAGCTTCCTAATGATAAGCGCGCAATGTTGGGCTGAACAGTCACAATTCTGAGCTACCTACTTCCGTACTAGGGATTCCGACAGAAGGCCAGATACAGACGAAAGTATAGAGGTACAATTTAGTTTTAAACAGCATTCTTTGATGAAGAACGCCGACTTTATGGAAAAAGGTCCACCGTTTGAAACAGGACCTCGCAGGAGCATTCAGGGTGTAGGCCTGAAATGGCTCCTCTCTGTAGCGTTTTGTCAGGCCCAACAGAATCTCAGTGGGCAGAGGAATCCCGCCAAATGATACAATCATCAGTGGAAGGTGAGCGCTGACCAATCGCGTTACGGGGCACACTCGCCGTGTTGTGCCCCTGGGCCAAATCTTGAGGCTTGCCATCAGCTGCTCAGCTAGCTTGGTTAGTACTATGGGCAGATTAACACTACTGACCTAGACATGGGAGACTGGAATAGCCATTTACGGCTGACTAGTCGTCAAAAGTCTGCCATACCCAACCCTGGCTTTTTGCAAACCTTAAAGTTGAGCTCCAACACATAACGGAACCAGTGAGTCCCATAACGCGATCGGTGACTTCCGCTTCTACCATCGTTGATAAACCTGTTCATAACCAATAGAACATCGGGTTCGTGGGTCAGTGGGGGAGGCATTGGACGTCTAACCAACCAGTCGAGGGTTCGAGTCTAGGGGTTGCAAAAACCCGAGGTTGGGAATTACTGGCTGACGACGGTTGGTAAGCCAGAAATGGCCATCCCAGTCTCCCTTGTTTTTTGTCAGTAATGTTCTTCCGATGCAATTATCTCGTCAACTGCGACGATGACCTAGTGTTCCATTGAAATTCCCCTCCCCAAGTCTATAGTGAGTGACCGATCTCATGACATTTTGGCTGAAATTCTGAAATGCGTTTTCGACTAGGAAGGATTACTTGGGCGCGGTTGTAATACTGATTATCTTGCGGCATAATCCTATAATAATTCGGACTCGGCAGGATGTCAGATTTTGAATACACTGTTTTTCAATCACCTGTAGAAACCGTACTCAGTAAAAAATAACTACTTATGTAACGTGCATTTTTCCCACTGATTATTGATCGTTTTACAAATTCAAACATATTTTAGAGAAACCACGAGTAAAAATATGCTTTCTTCCAGTCATTTGATGGAGAATCACGTTTTCTTTATATTTTATGCTTAAGGAAGGAGTATAATAAGTTTTAAAAAGTTTCTAATTATGAGATTTTTAAGACCACGCGACGTCCGTTCACACAGCATCGTACCTGTCCGTATACCCCTGTTCCTCATGAAATGTACAACATAGCCCGCATCCATTGCAAAATTTTATGGACTCTGTATGATATCTTTTTAATGGCATAGAGAAATATGTGATTTTCTTTGTTCGGAACGCATTCACCTTGTAGACTGCAATCACTAAGAGCTAATGCAATGAATGACCGGACTCCAAAGTATTCGGCTATTAAAAACTTTTTCAACCCTAATTATACTCCTTCCTTAAGTATAAAATATAAAGAAGACGTGTTTCTCCATCAAATGACTGGAAAAAAGCATATTTTTACATGTGGTTTCTTTAAAATGTATTTGAATTTGTAAAACGATCAATAATCAGTGGGAAAAATGCACGCTACATAAGTAGTCATTTTTACAGAGTACGGTTTCTACAGGAGGTTGAAAGGCAATCTATTCAAAGGCTGACGTCCTGCCAAGTCCAAAATATTATACAATTATGCCGCAAGATAATCAGCATTACAACCGCGCCCAAGTAATCCTTCCTAATCGAAGACGCATTTCAGAATATCAGCCAACTGGTCATGAGATCGGTCACTCACTGTACTTACTTGGATAGTTAGCCCAAAAGAGCAGAATTCGCGTTTATCTTCCTATTTTCAGTCTCACCTGGTGGTCTCGCGCTGATTATCTGTCTTCCAGTCATCGCCCTCATGTTACTGATCGCGGCTGGAATATGCTGCAGCTTCTGTGAAAGACGCCGAACCGCCAAATTCCGGCTGTTGGAAAATGTTGCCGAGGAAGACAAGGAGCAAGGCAGACTGAGCGCAGAAGTTCAATCCACTCACTTCTAGCGGCCTGGTAACCCGACCAGACATTTGTAACGATCTGAATAAAGTGTTCTCTTAAAGATTTATTTTTGGTCAAGCAAAGGTTGGAGATTTAAATAAAAGCTGGTTGAGTTTTATAGACTATAGTTGCGAATATTACCGAAGCAGTACTCAAAAGACGAGTTATACCCTGTTTCCACACACAGTAGGTGGGCTAACTTATGAAATGTCAGTCCAAATTCCGAAATGCGTTTTCGTTTCAAAAAGATTGATAAAGTAGGGTTGTAAATCTAATCAGCCTATAGCATAATTATATAATAACTCAGTTACATCAGGATGCCGGCTTTCAAATGAACTTCCTTCCGGCAGAATACAAAAAGTATACTCTGTAAAAATGACCATTTATGCAGCATGCATTATTCAAATTGATTGTCGATGCCTCTAAAAGTTCAATTATATTTCATAGAAAACATGCATAACAATATTCATTCTTTTGCTCATTGGGTAGAAAATTACGCCTTCTTTCAATTTTATACTCGAAGAAAGGACATAACTCGGTTTTAAGAAAGTTTCTAATTGTGGGACTTTTAAATACCGTGAAATGGCCGTTCATAAAACGTCATGTCTCTGCATTTACTAATGTGGCTTGTAAAGCTAACATTATGGCTCAACTCCACTGCGAAATTTTTTAAACCCCATATGATCCCCCTTTATTACCGTAGAGAAATGTGTGGTTTTCCGTACCCTGAATGCAAGTGTGACGGCAGAGCGGGTTCAAAATTATTCGGGAATTAGAAAAGTTTTTGAAAACCAAATAATACCCTTCATTCGAGCATAAAATAGGAAGAAGACATAATTGTCTACCGAATGAGTAGAAGAATGAATATTTTCATGCATGTTTTCCATGAGATATAATTGGAACTTTAGGGGCATCGAAAATCAACGAGAAAAATGCATGCTACTTAATAATTATTTTTTTTACTGAGTACACTTCTTTTATGCAGGTGGAAGGAAGTAACTTCGAAAGCCAGTATCCTGATTTAACGGATTTATTATAGAATTATACTGTAGACTAATTAGTTTTACAACCCTACTTAATTAATATTTTCGAAAAGACAACGAATTTCAGAATTCAGCTTGACATTTCACGAGTTAGCCCACCCAATGTAACTGTAATGGCCTGTGAGTAACGTGTGCTCTCTAACTCGTTTTTATAGATTAATTTGAAGTCTCCCTGTTCGGGAATGCACACTTACATACTTATTATATCTCGAGGTATCTTCTCTTCCCTTTATTTTTTGAACAAAAATTCGCCAATCCAGAGTTTCTATGGGTGAGAGTTAGCGTTAATGCAAAAATCACCTACATGCAATGTTTTATTTAGGATATGAGACGCAGCTTCTCTACAGTGTGATAATTATATATTCAGCAAAGTTGAAAAAACGAAGTACCTTCACAAAATATGCGAATTCAGTAGGAGCTGCGAACTTGCTTCACTTGAGCCGTCCAACGCATACAATGTCGCATTCAATACATCCCTTTCAAGGCCTGTTATTCTTACTGATCGTCTGCATACTGTTATTCCCTGAGTGGAAATGCGCATCTACGAATTAGAGCGGGGCCCACATACCTGCTCTAAACTAGTGATTCGCCAACACCAAGTTTCTTGGGCCACTTACCCACATGCAAATGGTTTCGCCTTAAGTGGAGGAATCTTTGATCTCTTGGTTAGGAACTTTATTCCTGCGACGTTTCCAGCTAACTGAAATGTTCACCCTCGAGAACAGCAACAGACAGGAGTGGCCGCTACAGCAATAAATATCCAGAAACGGTTAGCAAATCCTGTTCATTTGTAGACAAAGTAAATACTATTTGGACAGGGCCAGATTCATCTGGACACGGGTAGCCGAACATGTACCAGTGTCTGGGGAGAGGATTTACGTCAAATCTGAAGTAACAGCTCAGAACCCCGACACACTCTATGCTTAACGAAAACGAGATTCTCGCGGATGCGGACAAACTCATGAGCTGCGAGCTGCTTAAGTTATGGCTCCCTGATCCTTCAACAATCACGGCGACCCTACCTCTTAGTTGATTGTAAGTGAAAATATAGGTCTGACACCAC
>CACRXP010000702.1:0-37801 GCA_902702965.1 Spirometra erinaceieuropaei | reverse complement strand
TCATCATCATCATCATCATCATCATCATCATCATCATCATCATCATCATCATCATCATCATCATCATCATCATCATCATCATCATCATCATCATCATCATCATCATCATCATCATCATCATCATCATCATCATCATCATCATCCACCCACTCTCCCTCCCCCTCTTTTGCGACTGCTCCAACTCCCTCCCCCTCGCCGACTTTTGATTTTCACTTTTCTAAGTCCGTTTTATGTACTTATTTTATCCCCAATAATTGATTTCTCAGCATTAATATATATTGCGTTGTAGGTCTTGGAGGGCGTCATAAACGCCCTGCCCAATAGTTGTAAACCGTAAATTGTTTTCAGTGGGCACGTCGTACTCCGCGCTGATAACTCATACGCGATTTTTGATGAGATATTGGAATAGAGAGATATTTTCCACAAATCGCCCTACTTTTTCCGTATGAGACTGCTTTGAAAAAGTGCACTGCGGTCATGTTTTGGTTGTTAAAAATTGGTGCAGCCAGCTTTTATCGTCACGTTATCTGCCTCCCCACATGTATTCTCCCAGGTTTTTTTTAAAGTAAAAACCAATTCGTTTGTTTGAAAAACATATGCTCTTTTGGTTTCGTTTCAGGAGAAGGACTTTTTCCATCGCGTTAGTAGCAAGATATCAAAACCAAACATCTTCATACTGAACAATCGCTGGGATGCCTCTGCTGGCGAAGCTGAATATGCCGACCAGGTGAGCTGCATTGCTTAACATTTTGTTGTGTAGGCTGCACTACCGTCAGTTATAAGTAGTCTAGTGGTGTTTCTAAACGAAACACCAGCAGATGGAGGAAGTGGAACTTTCACAGAGACTGGCGAAGCGACCCCATATTCGAACTCCTGTCTGAACTGACGGTAGGTGGGCTAACTCATGAAATGTCTGCAGAAATTCCGAAATGCGTTTCCGTTTCGAAAAGATTAATTAAGTAGGGTTGTAAAACCAATCATCGTGCAGCATAATTATATAGTAATTCAGTTACCCCAGGACGCCGGTTTTCGAACAAACTTCTTTTTGGCTGCATCCAAAAACCGTACTCTGCATCAATGACTACTTAAGTAGCATGCATTTTTCATTGATTTTCGATGCCCTTAAAGATTCAATTATATTTCGTGGAAAACATGCATAAAAATATTCATTCTTTTGCCCATTCGGCAGAAAAGGAAGTCTCTTTCCAATTTGATACTCAAAGGAAGGGCATAATTCTGTTTTAAAAAAGTTTCTAATTTAGTACCATGAAATGGCCCTTCATAAAACGTCATGTATCCGCATTTACCAATGTGGCTTGTAAAGTAAACAGTGTGGCTCAAGTCCACTGCTTTAGTTTATGAACCCTATATGGTCTCTCTTATTAGCGTAGCGAAATCTATGGTTTTCCATACGCGGAAATTATACGGCCTGTAGATTGGGAACCCTGAATGCAGGTGTGCCGGCAGGTTGGGTTCAAAATTATTCGGGAATTGGAAAGGTTTTGTAAAAGCAAATTATAACCTTCATTCGAGTGTTAAATTGTAAGAAAACGTGATTTTCTACTGAATGAGCAAAAGAATGAATATTTTTATGCATGTTTTCCATGAAATATAATTGAATCTTTAAGGGCATCGAAAATCAATGAAAAATGCATGCTACTTAAGTAGTAATTTTTGCAGAGTATGGTTTTTGGATGCAGCCAAAAAGAAGTTTGTTCGAAAGCCGGCGTCCTGGGGTAACTGAATTACTATATAATTATGCTGCACGATGATTGGTTTTACAACCCTACTTAATTAATCTTTTCGAAACGGAAACGCATTTCGTAATTTCTGTTGAGATTCCATGAGTTAGCCCACTTACTGTTTGTACTTCCATGTCAAAAGAGTGATAGATTTGACAATTAGTCGGCGAGTATTCTACTCCCTATCTGATGAAAGGTCACAAACTGCATGCTAAAACCTTTGCAGCGCACGAACCATCCAGCCTCAAAACAAGGCACAGTTTGGTTTATGCAGTTTTATTTACCGACTAAGGAATAATTTATTATAAGAAAAACCACAAAGTCAAAAAATAACGACTTTATGACAGGTCATTTATTTAAAGCCTCATATAACCGCCAGCAGAGGAGAAAAATAACATACAATGACAAAATAATAAAAAAACTGTAGCAACTACAGCGTATTAGTACTTTGTCGAGTGTCCATTGGCTATTAGAGTCGCTGTAATCCGAGAGGTCATAGAGAGTACTACGTTGTCTATGGTAGTTTGGTCTATAAATTACTAAGCACAAAATCGAACTTTTGTTGCATTGAAAAATGTTTTCTTGTTTTGTCACTGTTCCTTTTGATTAGTGCAAAAGGACTTTCAGGTCCGGGCTATTGGCGGAAATAAAAATTCTTCCAAGACCGCAGGCGGAGAGGCTGACTGTGGTCTAAACTATTAGATTATAGTCTTAAGCTGAATTGGAATCATATCTCCCTTGAGCGGTAAACGGGAGCATTATTCTGCTACATTAGGGTGGCCATTCGACGTCGATCAATGTCTTTGCAACCTAAGGCGTCCTTTTCAATGTCGACCAACACCTTGCTACTTATCGTTTCTGTTGTTAAACGCCAGATTGGTCGCTCTCCATCAAAACCATCAGACGCCGGCGGTTGTTGGATATTGTTATCGATTGAGTGCGTTCTCGTAGGAAGTTCCTCCCGCATTTGACCACCTGGGACGACTACGGAGGCATGTCTAAAAATAAGACCTCATCACATCCAGAATGAAAGTCTGTGATCAATATATTTTTGAGCAAACAAGACACCTTCTCCTAGAAGTGTTCTACTTAAACATGGCTTTGTCATGGCTTTTTGCTGATGGAGGTTGCATTATTCCATCCTATTTCCAGTTATGCGCAAAGAAAACATTGACAGGTGCTCCCTGTGAATAGCCTTAGGGGGCATATAATAATACTTTTTTAGTGTTCGACGAATGAAATCGGCGTCTTGCTTACTTGCGTACTGTTCCGGTCCCCCTTGCTCAACTCTAGGCGCTGTTTTATTATTTGTGATTCTCCAGGGAGTGACCTGACTAACGACTCATGCGGCAGCCCTTCGGTTGCCAACATTCGCATGCTTCGACACCTTTGTTGCCTGGCGTAACTAAAAAAGGTGGCAGCATGTAGCGTGCGGTCTATATATACACGTGTTTACGCCTACTAATTCGCGGCGTAGTAAAACAAATGCTGTCGAACAAGCGTATTACTGCGTTTAACGACATAAAACGTTACAATTTTGCTAAATGGAATTTCTAAAGTACAAATTAGTTCTTCTTTCACGAAAGTAATGCATTCTTGCATACCTGCCTACACTTGATTTTCATAAACTCAGAATCACAATTTTCGTTTCCAGAATGGATTTCCTTGTTTTTTTTTCTTGGTTCTGATATGTGACACTTATTAGAATAGGGAAATTACGTGGATATCCGGAAGCGTCATATTTTGCCTAATCTTGGCCTGTTTCCCCCCAGTAAAACAGACCTAACACGAATTCTTCTTTAGAAAAGGGCTTTTCAGGATTCCGGTCAGTTTTAAATACAAAACTAACCACACCGTAACACAGACTCCAATGTCAATCCCGACACTTCATGAGTTAGGTCGTTTACTGTGGGTGTCTGGTCCACACACGATTGACCAGACTTTCAAAGGAAGAAAGGGAGTGACTGGCTGGGATCCAACCTGAATGCGAGTGCCGTAGAGATCACATCAGGAGGAAGCCATTGCGACCTCACTTTCCGCCCTGAGAGGGTAACCGCCTTCCAGACCGTGGCTTTTGGCGTTCTGTCATTGGTTAAAAGTCCCTTATACCGAGCAAATAGGTGAATGTTAGATCAACTTGTACTTAGCGAAAACCCCAATGCTCCACCTTCGTACCCGCGCAACGAATCCAGTGTAGAGTTCCAGGCTAAACCTGACAGTCTCATGCTTTCGACCGCCACATTCTACCAGTCCTTCTTGAGTCAGGTGGGTTTCCAAGGTTGCCAGCGGCTACTGGTCGCAGTCCGCTGCAGTCAGTTCAGCGAGGTGACGCTCCAACTTCTCAGGGGCTTACAAAGGAGCTCTCATCACCAACACCCATATCTCTAGTTTACCAGTCCAAGCCCTGTTTCAGTGAACTGGCGTCCTGGGGGGGGGGCGGTCTAAACTCTACGTCGGAGCGACCCATTGTCAAGCCACTTTAGTTGACGAACAGCAGGATAAAATTGAACCATGCACTCTTCTTCTTCTTCTTCTTCTTCTTCTTCTTTGGAGAGGCAATCGTGGAATCACAGGATTGAGCGCCGAAAAACACTTTCAGACCGTGGCCAGATTCCGCGGGCAGGGTTAATTCCCCGCCTCTGTGTAGAAGGGTTGTCTTGTCGGAGGGCCGGTGTGCCCACAGTGTGGTCTGGCCTGTTCCAGGGGTTCCAACAGAATCAGAGTCCTCACGTGTTTGTACGATGTCCAATTTCGTCATCGTCTTGTCCTATGTCGAAGTAGTTGACCGAAAACCGAAGTCCTGGACTAGATCTCAGGAAGCCATTGGCGACTATCTGGAACCAGACTTTGAGCCATCAGCACGGAACTTGCTCAATACCGCAAAAGTTTCACGATCGACCGAGTCTGGGATCACAAGAACCTGTGCTTTGAATCATTTTCTATCGTTCAACGGCGCTTGTAGATTTCAGGTAACGGACAGCTCTCAGAATTTGCAACTGCTTGTCGCATTTGCACTGTTGCCGGCAAACCTCAGTCGCAGTAGCATTAGACCAAAACGAACTTATCCATAAACGCTGGGAAGACCAAAGTGTTTTCAAGCTGCATCCCTGACCAGGAGAAGGCACCCCTCGGAATTGATGACTGTCAACTTGAAGAAGTAGACAATTTTAAATATCTCGGGGCGAGGCTGCTGCCAAATGGACAGAGTAAGGATGACATTGTCGCCTGAATCGATGCTGCCCGCTGGGTTTTCTCAAGCCTTCGGGAATGCCTATGGATCCGATGTGACCTCTCCATTGCCAGTAAGATTCGGCTGTACCGTGCATCTGTCCGGTCTGTCCTTCTCCACGGTTGTGAATGCAGGGCTTTGCGCGTGGAGGACCAGCGAAAACTGGAGGTATTTGACCACCACTGCTTGAGAACCATCCTTCGAGTGAAGTACTCCGAATTCGTCTCAGATGAGGCGGTCGGCATTTGCTGCGACAACATCGCGAGGATGACTCAGGCCATCCAAGAAAGGCGACTGAGGTGGTTCGGGCATGTTCTTCGTCGTCCACCTCAGGAGCTCAGTTTTACAGCCCTCGATCCGGCACCGTTGCCCCATTGGAGGCGTCGAAGAGGGGGTCAGTTCAAAACCTGGCTCGAGACAGTTCGTCAAGACATGGAGGTGGTTCTTGGACCTTCGGTACTCGGTCTCCGTCGTTGGCGAAGGGAATGGATTGAGCTGTCCAGATCTGCTGCCGTGGATCGTCACGCGTGGAGCAGTACAGTTCGGGACATCATCGAGGCCGGCTAGATCAGGCATGGTCGCAGCCGTATCAAGTACAACAAGTTGCCGGCAAATCTCAGTCTCAGTCGCGTTAGACCAAAACGGGGGTAATATTAGTTTAGGACTGCTCTGAGTTCATGTGATTCCTTAACCGCTACTGCTCATTTAGTCCTCATCCTCAGTCGCATTAGCTTGAGCAAGGTGTTCATGCATGAAGGTAGGAAGCGGCTGGCCGATTCTGCGGTCCCCCCTCTCATGGATATTGGCCTCTGCTTCCATACTTATTTGTACTTGATACGACTGCAATCATGCCTGATCTAGCCGGCCTCGGTGATGTCCCGAACTGTACATCTCTCTACGCGTGACGATCCGCAGCAGCAGATCTGGACAGCTCAACCCATTCCCTCCGCCAACGACGTGTGGCAGTCAAGGATGTGAGATCATCTTAAACCACGCACAATTAGTTTGTTTCGTCAAATGTCAGAAGTCAGGGAGCTGTGAGGAATAGTTTATTCTATACACAGGGCAGGCTGCCGGAAGTTGGCTGTTTGCTTGCATCAGAGATAAGCGTCCGTTCCCGGAGTGTGTGAGTCGCGATGTGAGTGTGTGTTCTGTACTCAGAGCGATACTATCGTCAGGCCAAATCCTTGTGTTGGAAGGAGAAGACGGAAGGCACCAGAATGAGGGGGTTTATTGTGCACAGAACCCGGAGTTGTCCCCTCAGGCGGCGGTGGCCACAGGCAAAGCCAGGGCTGGTGTTGACTGCGTCCAGTCATGCCTGAGAGTCCTTGGGACAGTGGTGACAGCCGCTTTTGTAGGCTCGTGGGATAAGCTCCAGTGGTGTCCAGTCAGTGTGTGTTGCATTTGCCGAGGCGTGGTGTCCCCGTGGCTTGTTGTGCTGGTTACAAGGGTCTGGGGAGTTCAAGTGGCTCATGGGCAGCCGCGACGCTGTGTGGACGCAATTGTGTTCGAGCTGAAGTCGGTCGAGCGACTTCAGGCCAGCGCGTCTGCAACGTTTCGCTGCAAGGAGTGAATGACCTTCAGGCAGCGAGGTCTTAACCAATGACGCCAGACCGGTCTTGATGGCCGGCCTTCACAGACGTAGACCAAATACCGAAGGTCCAAGAACCACCGCCCTGTCTTGACGAACTGCGTAGAGCCAGGTTTTGAACTTACCCCCTCTTCGACGCCTCCAATGAGGCAACGGTGCCGGATCGAGGGCAATGACACTGAGCTCCTGAGGTGGACGTCGAAGAACATGCCCGAACCACCTCAGTCGTCTTTCTTGGATTGCCTGCTTCTTTTGTTGCATAAAACATGGAATTCTCTGAACTCATGGCTGCGGGCTAACAGTCATGGCTTGGTAGGTTTCCAACTGACGAGACAACTTGACCCCTCTGGAGCCAGAGGGTCAGGCTGCGATGACTTCTTCCCAATTTCACTTTTTAGCACTCTTTTTCCTATGAAAGCCGAGACGCCCTCATTGCAGACTTGCTTTTGTGTTGTCGGGGACCGGGTTGTGTTTGGCACACGTAGACCCCCAAATCCAATCGTCCTGACCTTGTCTTGCTGCTGGTGGTCAAGCGAAAGTCTCCTTCACTGGAGGCAGATTTATATGCTAATCACTTTTGTGCCCTATACAAAACAGTGGTGGTCTTCGAAGTGGACTACTGCTCAGCGCCCGGTCTTATGTTCTCGGATGCTGATCAGTTCGCCCCTTTCGCTGAATATTTGGGTCTCATATCGTCTTTATGGCAATATCTTCTTTACATCTTGTCGTTGAGACCGGCAGATTACTGAACTAACTGAACTACCATGTGATCCATCAAAATGCGTTTAGGGCTCCTGTTGTGGGAATAAAATCCGCTCACCACTCACCATGATGCCAGTACTACGGGAGTATTGCGCAAGCCACCACGTTAATCACATTAGCTTGGAAACACAGAAGTCATGTAATCCGATATTACCGTCCCACAGCCGTTTTCGTTCGGGCGTCAAATTCCCTCCCCCTCAACAGTGCTGGATACACGCGTCTTGATCTTCCTGAAGTGCCTTTATATGCACTCCAGTTGGGTGTGCGCTTATGCGGCACAGTTTTGCGCCTTAAGAAGAAGAGACCGACGCCCACACCTGCGGGCGTATGTCATATTCATGCTTTCCGACACGAATGCCTATGCGAGAATCTCATCACGGTAGACGTCATTATCGACAAGCAAATCAAAACTTTTCACGTCCATTCGGATGATTCCCATAGGCAAATCTGCGTTCTCTTGCGTCTTACGACATCTAGATTTGTTATTCGCCACTTTCAGAGTAGGCATTTTGAATTTTGGCATCCTAGAGGCACCAACGAATGGGTTTTTTGACCGGAGTAGTTGTTTACTGCGAATTAGGGCCCCGTATCGTCCGGCCAACTTACCAGGGGCGCGCACATTCCAGCTACTTGTTAATTGATAGTAGAAAGTTATTATCGATTTTTGCGTACGCGCGTGCTGCGTGATGATGTCACACCGTGGATGATTCAACTCCCAATGCGTTGGAGGTTCACCGCGTCTTGAATGCTTGTCTGTCATAGTATTCTGTCGGCGGAAGGCTTGTAGAAGTCAGTTGGCACGTCATCTTTGCTGATTAATGACCTCATCCAGCTGAAGGTCAGGCTGGATTAGGCCCTTCTAGGTACGACCTTTATGAGATTTCCACGCATGTGGTCTTCGAATCCTACTTTTCTAAAACTGGGATCGTGAAGAGCTGGTGGCTTCCACGTGTGCAGACACGGCCTCAACATTGTCCAGCTGTCTTGACTTGAGTTTGCCATTGGATTATGGTGACCGGGGGAGGAAACAAGCATCGTAGGTTTGCTTGCCGTGACTATCTTTATGCGCGATTTGCGCACGTAGTTACTTGTACTTGGTACGACTGCGATCATGCCTAACTTAGCCGGCCTCGATGATGTCCCGGACTGTACCTCTCCACGCGTGATAATCAGCGGCAGCAGATCTGGACAGTCCAACCCATTCTCTTCGCCAACGACGGAAACGGAATACCGAAGGTCCAAGAACCACCTCCATGTCCTGACGAACTGTGTCGAACGAGGTTTTGAGTTGACCCCCTCTTCGACGCCTTCAATGGGGTAACGCTGCCGGATTACACTTTTAGGCTGCGGCCCAACCCTGCGGGCACGGGTTGTCTTGTCGGAGGTGGTACACTATCTAGCGCCATTATCCACCATAGAGACTCATGATGGACGGAATCGAACGTGGCGGCAAAGTCAACAAACAGACGATCGTTGGTTGCCGGTAGCTATGGCGAAATTCGAGAATGCGCCTTACTGTGAATACCTGGTCCGCGCGTCGACGTCCAGCACGAAATCCGGCTTGGTTTGGCCTTGCCCCCCAGAGTTGTGATGGCTGCCGTTGCTTGCAACAGGCAAACTATCTGGTCTTTTTTCTGACACTCTAGGTAAAGGAACAACACATGCAGCGCTGCGTATCCTTCCTGACGGATGAATTGAAGGTATGCGGTCGTGATGAGGCAATGGAGCGAGTCTTTTTCGTCTCAGCGCGTGAGGTGCTCACTGTACGTGCTAAATCCTCCTCCAACTGCACGCCGCCAGGTGCGGCGCCGAACATTGGTTCACCCTCGGCCGGCGGTAAGATATCCGAAACCACGTCCTCAACACCTTCATTTCTTTTGTCTACTTTTTAAATTGTTGATGTTAAGTTTGCATATCCATTTTACAGGCTATCCCCTGGCAGAAGGGTGGCAGGCGCGTCTGCTGGAGTTTTCGACTTTTGAAAAGGTTTTCGAGGTAAGTTCCTCGGTGGGACTGTCTACTTCAACGAAAAAGGCTTTGGTGCATGAGTTGACCTCTTCTGAAGTTAAGGCCTTCCCCGAGTCTCCACTTGCATAAGACTCATCCAGAGGATTCAGCTGATTAATTATCATATTCAGATCCCCCATGCTGTTTCTTCATGTCGTCAACATTGTTTCACAGTTAGGCGGCTCTCATGTGCAGTTGCCCTCCTCCACCGTCACTGCCTCGAGCTGAGTCACTTGCTTGTCTACTTTGTCCCAGTGATCTGCTCCCATCTAACGGTATCGTAAATCCTTCGTCTGCTCAACAAAGGTGTATTCAATGTCAGGGGGTGTATTCTTTGAATAAGCCTAAGATTGGGATCAGGAATGCCTCTATACAACCAGGCGCTGGCTAGCGACTGAAATATTTCGTCGTTTATATGTCATTTACAAAGTGCAACATGTACATGCATGATACTAGCTCGGACATCGATCCACGTCCTTCGTCGGACCGACTGACCAGATGCAAATACTTCCCTGCTACTGAATAATTAGCAGTAGGTAGTTGTTATTGATTTTGAGTGCGTAGGGATCAGTTATCGGTGATGCGCGGACGTCAGTGTACGGCTCGGCAGTTGGGAGCCATACTCGACGGGAGTCTCGGAAAGTCAAGGCTTGTCTGACTGTGGCTTACTCGGCACGTCCCGAGGTGGCGAACAGTGAGCTAGCTGTGAAACGAGGAGGTGACTAAGCATTTGCGGATGGTTATGATTTTGGGTGTGGTTGTCCACAGACAAATACATGCAAAGAACCATGGCGACACTGCGACCTTGCCAATGTTGTCCGTCATCGAGTACGGTTGCATTCACCCCGCATCTGACGCAGTCCTGGAATCTTAAAATGGCGCTTTACGGTGGCTAGTGGAGACGTTCATTTTCGAATCCAGGAACTACAGGAAACCACCGCTCTACCAAAAAGTTTCACGCAATGACTTTCCGACGATCCACGTCTTAATTTGACTCTTTGAAAATCAAGGGCCATTGGCTCGATTTGCTGAGGGGTAATTGCGTCCAAAGGGGTGATCTTCTACCTAGCAGCCATGTTCGATTAATTCATATTAATTATGTGATAGTAGATGTCGAATATATGCTATTGTCTCTGACGAAGAGTTCGAGCAGGAATCCGAAATGTCGGGCGAATAGAGCTCTTGTGCCAGCAATCGTGTCTTCTTCTTCTTCTTCTTCTTCTTCCTCCTCCTCCTCCTCATTCTTCATATGTGGGTATTTCGGATGCATGAACTCCTCGGCCGACTGTTAAGGCTTTAGGCACTCGGTCCACTTGTTTGAGTAGGCTGTAGGTAACCGATTGGCACTCAATCGGAATGCACCCGCATCTCGTTCCCGAATATGCTATTATCAGGCAAGTTTCTTCTGTGCGGTGGATGGACAGTTTTATCGGTCATTTAATTTATAATCAGGCTTGCTATACCAAGTAGCTTAGCCTGTAGAACCTAACCTGCCCTTCTCGTATAACCCGGTCACAAACCCCTTTACGAATGTTGATCTTGGTAACCACCATAATTATGTGTCCTTTCGCCTCGTCAGAAAATTTTGTCCGACTCCGCGACTCGAACGAAATTCGCCGCCCACACTGAACAGGGTAAAGAGGTAGCTGCGCACCTCCGCGGAATCCTGGAGACTACTTACGAGGCTGCCCTTGAGGAAAAGTGAGTTAGCCCTGCCTCCTATCTCCCCGCTGGCCTTGATTTCTGATGAAGCAGTAGGTGCCTTATCTCGGAATGCTAACCTCTTTCGTTGAGTGATTGGGATGTACAAACTCGAGATGGTACTTAATTGTGACGGGTAGCAGTTTTATTTTCAAAGATGACTGCCCATTTTGCACTAGTTGCATTGTTAGTAGATGGCGAAGCACGGGGAATAGTCGCAAGTACCCCAGAAGTCGCCGCTCCCCGAGTGAATCGAGTTGACCCATGTTGTCTCAAGCTCCTGGCGCCCACGCCACGTTGGAATTAATGTGATCATAGTTTTCGGGCAAGCAGAACAGACGCGCTAATCACAGGCGCCCCACACGTTGTTGTTAGAACAGCTGCGGCCACCAGGAGCAGGTCGGTCGATTTATCGATCTGGCGCCGGCGTACAGAGCCCTGCGCAGCCATCCCCGTCGTCGCTATCGATAGGTGATTGGCTAACAGTCCCTATAACTGCCGCTTGTTCTGTTGCTGTTACTACCCCTGACCATGGACTGTTGCGCGAGTTCGAAGTCTCAGAACAATAAACAGTGTTCCGCTACTCGATCGCCCTTCATCTTCTTTACCTAAAGTTTAATGTCTTCTACCTGAAGGCTTATTCTGCATTTCAAACGAAAGGAGCATATTCTGTCCAGCAGTCGGATTGGTTAAACATCGCTCCCAGAATAACATGAAAACTGTACTGGAATAAGTGCCATTGGTGTGGCTGCCTAAATTCTAACTGTCAACATTCTTGGGCAAGGACGATTGCATGTTCCCAGCCAGACGTACAGTAGGTGGGCTAACTCATGAAATGCCAACCGAAATTCCTAAATGCGTTTTCGTTTCGAGAAGACTATTTAGTTTGGGTTGTAGAACTGATCACCACAAAGAAAACTTCCGCAAAATTTCAGCTACCCCAAGATTTCAGCTTTCGAACGAACTTCTTTTCGGCTGTACACAGAAACTATGCTCTGCAAGAAATGACTGCTTAAATAGCATGCATTTTTCTCATTAATTTTCGATGCCCTTAAAAATTCAATTACATTTCATGGGGGTCATGCATAAAAATATTAATTCTTCTGTCCGTTCGGTAGAAGATTACGTCTTCTTCCAATTTTATACTCGAAGGAAGGATATAATTCGGTTTTATAAAACTTTTCCAATTCCCGAATAATTTTAAACCCGACTTGCGTTACACTTGCATTCAAGGTTCCCAAACTACAAGCCGTATATTTTCCGCGTACGGAAAACAATACATTTCTCTACAGTATTAAAAGGAGACTATGTGGGTTTCATAAAATTTAGCAGTGGATTTGAGCCAGATTGTAACTTTTACAAACACGATGTTTCATGAACGGGCATTTTACGGTATTACAAAATCTCACAATTAGAAACTTCTTTAAAACCGAATTATACCCTTCGTTCGAGTATAAAATTGTAAGAAGACGTAATTTTCTACTGAATGAGCGGAAAAATGAATATTTTTATGCATGATTCCCACGAAATATGATTGAATTTTTAGGGACATCGAAAATCAATGAGAGAATCGCATGCTAGTAAGCAGTCATTTTTTATAGAGTATAGTTTCTGTATGCAGCCGAAAAGAAGTTCGTTCGAAAGCTGGCATCCTGGGGTAGCTGCAATTTTGCGGACCATCAAGCTAAGTTGCGGTTGAAGGGAGAAGACAGAAGACACCAGAATGAGGGCTTTATTATGTACAGCACCCCAATTTTCCGCCCCAGGCACCAATGGTCATTGGCGCTCACTGAGTGTCAAACCCTGTCTTACGGCGGGCGAGTCTATGTTATCGGCCGCTTTTATGAGTCTGCCGAGCGTGCTCAAGGATCTTGTATTCTAGCTTGCTTGAACTGCGACACTTGAGATACGGTCAGGTGTGACTGACAGGACGTGTGCATGCCCGTGTTGCAGTCAGCCAATGAAATCGGTCGTCGTGTTAGGTGGGTGTGGGTGTCTGAGCAGGTGTGGTTGAGCAAAGTTGCTTTGCTTCTTTATGACGTTCGGATACAGCTGCGCCCTACGCACGGAGTCTGAGCACTGCAGGTCTGGGTGAAATCATTCGTTAAAATCAACTCCTTTTGTCCGACTGTGTGCACAGGGATGCGGCCATTCGCTACAGACGTCTGTCAGAGAGTCGCCTTGAGGAACTGCGTGCCAAGCTTCTAAAGGCCTCCCAAGCCATTGAAGAACTTATTTCCAAGTGCCTTATCGACGTGGAAGGACAGGTGGCCAACGCCCTCTGCTCCGAGATCCGACGATTGAACGAATTGGTTGACAATTTCGACCGTCCGTTCTCCAGTGACCCCTCACCACTGCAGTTCTACAAACGTGAGCTGAACGCCTTCATCGAGCGTGAGCTGGGCCGCAAGTTGGGTGAAGCGTGTGCCGGTGACATCCACTCACAGGTTGTCCGCGCCGAACAGTTCATGGCTGGTATGTCAAAATAACCTTTCTAGTTGCTGTTTTTGTGTGTACCCGTTTAAAAAATGTCATGCAGTGCCTGCTATGCAGTATATGCTGGTCAGGACGGAAAATCCGTCTCTGGACGCATATAAAAACAGCGTAAGCTGGGCCGCAAGTCATCTGGAGACTGCCACCACTTTTAGGAGCTAGTTTTGAACTTTTAGCAGAGTCGCCATTTATACCTAGACACTTGGGTGCTCGAAGGCAGGGAACTCAGAGTTTTGCTAAATGAATCTGCGTGCCCCTGTCTGTTCATTCGTGATACTCACTTCTAGATGTTCTTGTGAAACTAAGGAGCCAATGGGGAGTTGCGCACCTCAGTTTTCTGCGGGAGGAATTATGTGGAAGCCAACCCGCGTTATAAGATCAACCATCCTGTCCATCAGACGGAATTCCGCTGGCTGCATAGTCAGCCGGCAGAAACTCACTGCTCTGAATATAAAATGTATGGAGTAGAACGAAGCCACCTGTCAAAACTATTTTCTCAAAATGGTTACTTGCGGGAATCCGTTAGGCAGTGCATGAGATAAAGGGGAAGGAGTTAGGTAGCTCCAATTAGGCGCCCAAATCAACATCCCGGCGAGTCTTTCCTCTCATAAAAAACGTGGCCAAATTCATAGAACTGCACCTCAAAAATCTCAAACAAACGACTGCTCCAGGGTTTTGCGTTCTAAGACCAGGTCCGACTGTTTTATTATGTACTCGTTTACAAACTGTTGTGCAATGCCTGCGATGCAGCATATGGTGGTAAAGATGGAAAATCCGTCTCTGATGCTGAAGAGATGAGGTCATCTCTCTGGTTAGCCTTGCATAATTTTGTATATCCGGGCGAGATGTTAACTATGTGTCTAAAGGCGGAATACAAGTTGTTTGACTTCGCAAAGTTTCGAAAATCATCTGAAGTCAGACGCAGCCAATCCGAATGGCATGATGGTCGCAGACTTTGGCCAACTTGGTTGTTGAGGCGCGGTTGAAAAGTTGACAGGTTTTGTGCATCTTTCGTGCGTCTGACGACGGGCTGCGTAGCCGGTCTCGAAAATGTACACATTAGATCTTGTTCCCTTTCTGGCTGACTAGTACGCCATCCGCCCAACCATTTATCGTTTCAGTGTGGGCGTTTTGCAGAGTTTGCCGGGTTACCATTTCGGATTGATCTGCCTTGTTCAGAGTGGCTAAAATATACAGTAGGTGGGCTAACTCATGAAATGTCGGCCCAAATTTTGAGATGCGTTCTCGATTCGGAAAGATTAATTACGTAGGTTTGTCAAACTGCTCATCAAGCGGCAGAATTCTATAATGATCCAGTTACCTCAGGGTGCCTTCTTTCGAATGAACTTGCAAGAACTATACTTTGCAAAAAATGGCTACTTAAGTAGCATGCAATTTTCTCAATGATTTGCGCTGCCCCTGAAAATTCAATTATATTTCACGGAAACATGCATAAAAATATTCATTCTTTTATTTATTCGGTAGAAAATTGCGTCTTCATTCGATTTTACTTTCGAAGGAGGAGCATAATCCGGTTTCAAAAAAGTTTCTAATTGTGAGATTTTGTAATTCCGTGAAATGGCCGTTCATAAAACGTCATGTATCTGCATTTACCAATGTGGCTTGTAAAGCTAACAATATGGCTCAAATGCACTGCTCAATTTTATGAACCCCGTATGGTCTTCTCTTAATAACGCAGAGAAATGTATGCATTTCTGTACACGGAAAATATACGGCTTGTAGTTAGGAAACCCGGAATGCAAGTCTAACAGCAGGCCGGGTTCAAAATTATTTGGGAATTAGAAAAGTTTTTTAAAACCGAATTAAACTATTCCTTCGAGCATAAAATTGGAAGAGGACGTGAGTTTCTACCGAATAAGTAAGAGAATGAATATTTTTATGCATGTTTTCCGTGAAATACAAATGAATTTTTAAGAACATCGAAAATCAATGAGAAAAATGAATATTACATATGTAGTTATTTTTTACAGAGTGTAATTTTTGCATGCAGTTGGAACTAAGTTCGTTCGAAAGCTGGCGCCCTGTGGTAACTGGACCATTATAGAATTATGCTGCATGACGATTAGTTTTACAACCCTACATAATTAATCTTTTCGAAACGAGAATGCAGTTCGACATTTCCGCCAATAGTTCATGAGTTTGCCCACCTACTTTATATCGAAGACGCGTGTCAGATTTATTAACTAACTGAGTTCTTGGTCCATGCTGCTCAACGGTATAATCTCTCGGTTGATCTCCTTTCTGACAATTTAATTAGTCAATTAATTTGATTAAATGTCATTGAGAACCTACCTCCTTACTGACGCGCACTCACTCACTAGGTCTCTACGCCAGCCTCGTGCCCGAGGAGGCCTCCAAGAATCGGATCATGCAGAGTGTCTTGGCGGCCTCCTTTGAGCCGGAATTCCACGTGGATTGCAGAAATATTTGTGCCGAATTCCGTGAAGACCTTTCCTTCCGCTTCAGTCTGGGTCTCTCTACCCTGGCCCAGAAACTGCTGCACCCCTCTCGAGAGGGCGTGTCCTGGAGTCAGGTGAGTTTCCACAACAGACGATGCTTTCTCCTCTCCTCCCTTTCAAAATGCTCTCGTGCGCCATTATATACTTTGTATAGACGAAGTAAGCATGTTCCGTGTTCCATTCGTGATGCCGAGAAGGAGGAGGACGGGACAGGAGCCGACCATGCTCAACCTTTCGTTAATATTACACTTCCTCCCGTATCAGAGTGTTTGCTGGCATCATAGCATGGTCCTCAGGACTGCACCAAGTTACGAGGCACCTTCTAAATGTGGTCTTTTGGCGACTTGTGATATTCCGGCGCGTGAGGCTCACATCGACCGAGACTTCGCCGGCAGGCACCCAGTGTGACCGAAGTCGGTTCTAGGTGCAGTCATGAAATGTCAACCGAAATTCCGAAATGCGTTTTCGTTTCGAAAACACTAATTAAGCCGGGTTGTAAAACTAATCAGCCGGCAACATAATTCTATAATATTTCAGTTACCTCAGGATGCTGGCTTTCAAATGAACTTCCTTCCGCTGCATGCAAAAACTGCACTCTGTAAAAATGACTGCTTAAGTAGCATGAATTTTCCTCATTGATTTTCGATGCCCCTAAAAGTCTAATTATATTTCAAGGAAAACATGCATTAAATTATTAATTCTTTCGCTTATTCGGTAGGCAGTTACTTCTTCCAATTTCATGCTCGAAG
The DNA here is from genome assembly GCA_902702965.1 of Spirometra erinaceieuropaei. Classification (NCBI taxonomy): domain Eukaryota; kingdom Metazoa; phylum Platyhelminthes; class Cestoda; order Diphyllobothriidea; family Diphyllobothriidae; genus Spirometra; species Spirometra erinaceieuropaei. The sequence continues at coordinate 21,047 of CACRXP010000702.1, read as the reverse complement.
AAAGGGTATAATACGGTTTTCAGAAACTTCCAATTCCCGCATAATTTTGAACCCCACCTGCTGTTACACTTACATTCAGGGTTTCAAAACTACAAGCCGTGTATTTTCCGTGTACGGAAAACCATGCATTTGTCTACGGTATTAAGAGGAGACCATATAGGGTTCATAAAATTTAGCAGTGGATTTGAGCCTTATTGATAACTTTACAAGCTCCATTGGTAAATAAAGCGACATGGCGTTTCATGAACAGCCATTTCACGGTACTAAAAAATCTCACTTTTGAAAACCGAATTATACCCTTTCTTCGAGCATGAAATTGGAAGAAGACGTAATTGTCTACCAAATGAGCAAAAGAATGAATATTTTTATGCATCTTTTCCATGAAATCAAATTGGACTTTTAGAGGCATCAAGAATCAATGAGAAAAATTCATGCCACATAAGTAGTCCTTTTTTACAGATTGTTGTTCTTGCGTGCAGCCGGAAGGAAGCTCATTCGAAAGCCGGCATCCTGAGATAACTGAATTATTATAGAATTATGTTGAAGACAGGTACTTGTCAGTGTTTACGGCGGACGTTCTTTTGGACTTGGCATACGTGTACGGATCTCGCCTGTGGACTGTCTGGCGCGTCCAGAGGTGACCAATGGTGGCACAACTTAAGTGGAGGCCATCTGCGAAATATGCGGCCTGTCCGATAGGAGGAAATAACATTAGCCGAGCATGCATGCAAAAATTATGTATGCAAGAAAAATATAAAATAGGTGAACGTTTGTACTACCTGCTTTAAATAAGTAACAACTATTTTAGATGGATGGAGAGGTCATCCTGCATTGGTGGGAGACATTTCCCCTGTACTATATAAACCGTTGCATCCCTACTAAAATGTTCCCATTGTTTTAATTCCTGGTAAATCGGGGAACTATGGTTTCCTTGAAGGCCAGCACTATATCCACAACTTTCTCACCCGAATTAACTTTTTCGACTGTCCTCTCCCCCAAACAGAGCAGCTATTCCGGATCACCGTCACACGCTATTGCTGAACTCTCTCCGGTCCTTCCGGCTATTTTCAGCCACCTGCCTTCACTCCTCGGCCGGAGCACGGTGGGATTCGCGGTCGTCGGTGGTTTTGTACGTTAATCCATAATATATATGCATGTAATATGTAGTATATATATGTAATAGTTTACTGTAAAGTTTACGGCATAGAGACGAGCATTACTCGAGAGGTGATGAACCCGGTGGTTTCAGTGTGGTTCGAACCTACGATAGCAAGGGCAAGACGACGCGCTAACGACCTGAGACCTCTCATGTGAGTCGTGAGTTTAATCATGTCTGCGTCAAGTTTTCCGTGCAACCTGCAGAAGTCGGATAAATTATGCGAATCTACCAAAGACACTAATTAGCTGAGCCTGGCAGTCATACTGGTGAATTTTGCATTGGTCATTTACGAAATCCTGCTTGGGCAGTCAACCTACTATATCAAACTTGCTGGATTCAAAACGTTGAAGGATTCTGGGCGCGTAACTTGACCCAAATACGATTAAACTCACGGCACTCAGTGGGGCCTCGTAGCCCAGGCGGTTAGAGCGTTGGCTGCACACACGTCTTTCCCGCTCTCACATAGGCTCGAACCCATGAGTCATGAGTCAGAGTTGTCTAGCCATTGAGACATGTCGCAGCACTTAATTATGCCTGTACCGACCATTATTAGTGCCAATTTAACTACCCCTCTTGCCCACGGAAAGGAACAATATCTGATAGAGATGTACTGCCGACAGCAACAGGGTTGGATGGTTCTTGATTCCCCTTGCGCCAGCTAGTTGACTTCTATGCGATAGCAGAGGACCATTTAAACCCTAACTGCAGAAAACAGCTGCCGGTGCCAAACAAACAAACGTCGTCTTTGAGCCCCCTCGGCGATCGTTGTTTACCTTTTTGTCTTTTGTTCGAATATCGAAGACATTCGAGCCCAGTGACCTGTCGAATCCCTACTTATCCACAACCATCCACTTCCTCAACTGTGACCCAAATGAGGCTATTGGTGGTGTAAACTGGGATGGAGATTCGGGGAGATGGCGTCGCAGATGAGTTCTTCTCCGAGTTAAAAAAGTTCCAAACTAAACCATTCTGTCCTCAGTCGCAGGTTTAACTCCACTTCCCGGGCCTAGTCCTTTGACCGAAGTCGCCAGTAAAACACTTCGATCCTTCTGATGCCTACAGCCCGTAGGGATCCAGTTTTTCTCGGTTGTAGAGCCCCAGGATTGCTCTGGTCATAACTTCAAACGCTAGAAGAGACACCTCAAGGGATGACGGAACTTGTTCCGTTCGTGCATCTGGCTTTCTTTTTATTACAGAAGTGTTGACCGTATCAGTATTCACGCTCCCCCAGTAGGTGGGGGGAGTAACTTCATGTGATGTTTCTTGGTTATCAATTTCGGGCCAAATTCGTAGGACGCAAACACCATGCGATCGAGGCCACTTCTACATACTTTTAATTTTGAACTCGGTAGGTTTATCATGCTTGCTTTCCGTCATACGTATATCGCCCGCTGACATGACCAACGGCAACCTCAAGTGATGACGACATGCCGCCTCGAATCCCTAATTAAAGCGACGGGTACTTCGCGTACTCAATCCAAGAACATCACTCAAGGACTCTCTAACCCCCCTCCCTTGGCCCTGAATACCAAAATCCGCCAACTTCTTCATGCGGGCGGCGTGGGGAAGATGAGTGTTTATAACTTTATAGTCCTTGAGACACCTATAAACACTGCTGATTCCTGACGAAGAATTAACGGAAACACGTGTTTGCCAACTTGACTTTTTATACGTATATCAGCCAGTCATTTAAGGCTATTGTCACGTGTATTGTTGTCAAAAACCCCCTTCAAACAGATATTAAAGGCCGCCGGATGGCGCGTAATTTTCCTCTGTGCGGGACTCTACGCCGGCCTGTACGCCTACGAGCGTCTCACCTGGACATCCCGCGCCCGGGAGGAGGTCTTCAAGCGCCAGTATGTCGCTTACGCCTCGCACAAACTGCGTCTCATTGTAGACCTCACCGGCACCAACGCCCGCCATCAAGTAAGTCTTCCCTTCCCTTCTATTCATCTCCAGTTAAGGAATTTAGTGCCCCAGCCTCAATCTGTAAAGACTGGTCATACCGGGAAACAGTTTGACCCTGAGGATTGAGATTGTTCTGATTGCGACCCACAGTTCCTAGCCGGTTGCAAGGGCGACTTTGTTTCCTTACCAGGTAGACGTGGGATGATTGTCGTCATGGCTGCCTGGGACTTTTTTCTGTACCAACGGTTCTCCGTACCCTCTATTCATTTCGAGCTGCGAATTTAATGCCTAAGCCTCCGCGCATGAAGACAGGACATGCCGTATTATCACATGAAAGGGGATATAATCGATTGAAGAAGGAGACACGATCGCTGGGATAAGAGCTTTATTGGCCTGACGTTTCGGATTCCTGCTCGAAGGCATCATCAGAGACAACAGCAGATGCGGGTGATTTATGCACAAGGGGCTGCAGTATTTATAGGATGCAGTCGCCATGCTACCGCATACCTATGAACATTCACGGCTCCTCCCTCCATCTGGGACCGTCGCACTTGGTGTTATAACCGTTTGATGGCCCACATTAGTGTCGCTAATTGCTGAAATCTCATCACGTATGTTGGATGTTGGTGCGATGATTGCTCAACCATCTGGGGCACCGAGCCTCATCGCAGTTAGCACACCAAGTGCGACGATCCCGGATGAAGGGAGGAGCCGTGAATGTGCATAGGTATGCGGTAGCATGGCGACTGCATCCTATAAATACTGCAGCCCCTTGTGCAACAACCACCCGCATCTGCTGTTGTCTCTGATGATGCCTTCGAGCAGGAATCCGCACCGTCAGGCCAATAAAACTCTTGTCCCAGCGATTGTGTCTCATTCTTCAAGACTAGTTCCTGGGACTCGTCTCTTCGCTTCTATTGGCGATATAATCGATTGTTGTCAGGAGTGTAGCTAACTCCACGCACTTCCTAGGTCGTTCAGAAATGGGCGTCCGAAACATTCGGTGGCCAATCGAAAACCTCCGTCCCTCGTCCAGAGCATCACCGCTTGGGATGGTTATTCTGGATGAACTACGTGCGATGGTGTCAGGTGTAGGGTAACAGGCAGTATCTTGTGCGAACCTTTGAGCCGCGGAGGCAGTGGGAACAGCTTAGGTGCTTTACTGTGTTGGCATTGCGAAGTGCACCACCATATCGTCCCAGCCGGTAACTGAGAGAAAGTGAGATTCAGTTTCATCGGCGAGCGAAACTTTTGGATACGTCGTAAACTATAAATGCCTGATTATGAGCGGCTGGTCAGAACTGATTGTCAGGGAGTGAACTCTCAACACAACTCCTAAACGACGCAGAAGAACCCTTGTGGCGGTCAAGGATGTAACCGCACACAATAATTCCGTTCCGTCTAATGTCTGGGAGCTGTGAGAACTGGTTTATTCTGTATACAGGGCAGGTTGCCGTACTTTGGCTGTTTGCTTATGACAGAGCTGAGCGTCCTTGCCCCGAGGGCGTCAGTCGTGGTGTGTTGTTTAACCGGAAGTGCCTGTGTCAACAGGAGGGAGTGACTGGCTGAGTTTTGGTTATGTGATTGGACGGATCAGGGGAGGAATAGGGGGGGGGGGGCGCATACTCACATGGCCTCACGGGTATCAAGCCAGAGCGTTTAACGCGCGTGAGGTGATGACAGTCTGTGAGGGTAGCCGGGAGTCGCTGCAACTGGACGGGAGGTGCCTCAGTTCTAGTTAGTGGGGGTGGCCGTGTGTCAACGGTTGTAGGGGTCATCGACCGACAAAACGGAGCCGGAGAAGGAGATCCTGGAGAGGCTGCTACACCCTCGAGTGCTGACCTTTACGCTCATGCTTGTATACATTTCTGCGAGTAATTGTCGATGTCTTTATTAGGGTAATGCTGCAGAAACTTACCGAGATTGTGAGAATTTTCTTGAAGGATACACACTACTTAAGCAGGCGTGTTTCCGAGCGAGACTTGTATATGCGACTGGGAAGATGTTAATTCAGTCGCTACCACACCAGCATAAACTTGGTGCCTGCTTAGCAGCTTTGAAGCCGCACCGAAGCAACATTTCTCGTTTAAACCGTGTGTCATATTTCCAACCGAGGTTTCTTCAGTTGGCTAAGGTCAAGAAGATGCTTTTTCTCCATCGACGGACTTCTTTACTTTCCGTAGGTGAAGCGAGAACTGCAGCAGATACACAAGCGTCTCGCCGCGGAGGGTGAGGATGCGGCAACCGGTCTGGCGAGAGAGCTCGACCAACTGGATTCTGACATTGTCACCCTGAACGAGATCACTGTGGCGGCGAAAACCCTCAAGTAAGACTCCTAAGCTCTTACCACTGTGGCCCAGGGTTTCCTCTAACAACCCATTCTCCGCTTGTTGGTCTATCTCCGCCGGTGATTTATATCTTGCATTCTTTCTTTAGAAACAACGCTGTCTACCTGGATGGCTGTTTGAACAAATTCAACCAGGATTACATCAACACTGCATGGAATTAGCACCTGTGATGCACATCGTGTCGACCCCTCCAGTTATCACCCACCCTCTTTTCATTATAGTCCTTCAACTATTTTTACAGACTTCCAAAAGAGGAGGAGAAGTCGCCTTTTCTTTCATTTTGTGACCTCCTGCATCTATGCCGATAAGGACGACGTCTTCTCCGTACTTGCATGCAACTGCCCCCGTGTAGATCATCTTTCCTAGCAGATCATATCGTTTGAAATCTTTTGTCTTATTGGCACGGCCGAACAATCCTGTTGCCTTTACTCGGATGGGCGAGTTTGATGTTGTTAGGCCGGAGATGGCTATTTGCAGCACCTAACTCGTGGGCGAATTCGACCAGATAGGGCAGATTATCATCTTAAATGTTCTGACAATACCGCTCTCCTTGTCTCAGTCTCGAATGATCTACAGTCTGTGGTGTCGCGGGCTAATGAGCTCGCGCAATCGCTCAAGTGCAGTGACCTTCCCCTTCCATATTAAGTGCTAAGACTTCGCCGAGGCGGAATAATGAGCCACGCGGGGAGCGCACAGGTGATAATTGTTCGCAACGCCATGGTCGGTGGGTCAGATGGTCGAGCAATCATCACACCAACATCCAGCACGTGATAAAATTGCAGCAATTAACGACGCGAATGTCGGCCATCAAACATTCATCACACCAAGTGCAACGATCCCTGACGAAGGGAGTGAGCCAGGAATACTCGAAGGTTTGCGGTAGCATGGCTACTGCATGCCATAAATACTGCACCCCTTGTGCATGAACCACCCGTATCTGCTTTTGTCTCTGATGATGGGTTCGATCAGGGATCCGAAACGTCATGTCCATTAAGCTCTTGTTCCAGCGACCATGTCTCCTGCATGGAGAATGAAATAGCTATTTCTAGTTTATTAGTCGTCAGCCAGTCACACCAAACCCCAAAGTGTGTAACACCAGGGGTTCGATCCCGCGAACTGTTAGTTAGAAGTCCGGCACCTCTAACCACTAAGCTACAAGCCCCAGGAGTTCAACACTTCGGGGTTGGGTATGGCTGGCTGACGACGGCCAATAAGCCAGAAATGGCCGTTCCAGTCTCCCTTATCTTTGTCGGCAATGGTATTCGGCCTATATCATGCGCCACTGTGGGGCTGCTGGTTGGGCTCGAGAGAAGGCACAACGGAACGATGAGCGCCGCCTACCTTAATCTCCAATATTCTGACGGTTTCGCCCTGCTTGCCCCAGTCTGACTTCGCGGATGAATGAGTGCTGGGTTACGTGCGTAGAAAATAAACAATAACTGGAGACGTTCGTTCTCTGCTGCTGCCTGCTATTCTCAAGGGCTGGTGACTTACATGTTGAGTTTAAAGGGTTCAAAGTCTTGTTAAACTCCCCCAGCATTGTGAAACGAGGTTTCCAACTGGCTACTTATTCGTTAAGCATGATTATGCCAGGCCGAGCTTCCCGTCGACTGTCGCTCTGTGTCCTTGGCAAGGAGGGCTGTTCTGAGTTCAGCACATCGAGCCACCTCGTCTCCTATAGCGCCACTCAGCATTCACTGACGCAGAAAAGGACTCAGTGGCAAATGCGCGGACCCGCCGTCCCTCCCGGACGCACAGCCACAATCTGGAAGCCTTCTAAGCGCAGTTTTGTCTACATCATCAGACAGTACAACAGTAAGACAATGGGCAAACTACGCAAATGACTGCACTTTATGCTGACTGTATATAATTGCACTTAAAATTTCATATGTATATGGAACAGACCGCCTGGCGCACCCCTCGCAATCGAGCGCTGTAAAAACAATTTCCGTAAACTGATGTCTTACTGACAACATTTTAGTACGGTGTGCATTTAACATTTATATTGTGTGCATCGTTTTCAATAGGGCCATCAAGGGCATTGTCTACTACCCTAAAATATACTATACTAATGCTTGTGCCCACTTTGACGGCCCGTGACAGAAACCATTAACCTCTCTAGAGTTTGTGGTCTACTGGCAAGCCTGGTCGGCAAGAGCTTTCGCTAATGCTCAGCGTCCTACAATACCCGCAGCCTACAGCGGGACTCGGCATTCCCGGACGCAGAAAAGGACTAACCTATAGGTGCACAACCCCGAGGCCGCAAACACCGCAACCCGTGAAGTGAGAACGCGATGACGATTCCCAGTCCAACTCTCTCACACAGTAACGTAGTGACATTCAAGTGGATACCATCTCGACTCCTCACATTGCACAGTCGTAAAGAGTAGCGTGCATTTTCTGAAGGGCCTCTGTGCATTCAATTCTACATCCCAGGGATGCGAGTGTACTTTTACACCGGCATAGACAACACTTTTAGTGAACAGTGTGGAGTTCCTCGCTGGTGAGATGAACAGTTGGCGAGATGGTAGTCCGCGCATGGCGTCATTAACAAGCACGGATGGACAAAGATATACGGCCGGACACAGTTGACAGGATAACCGTCTTGCTGATTTCAAGCAGAAAACGTTCAGAAACGAATGGTGGCCCCATTTCGCAACCCTGCTACTATAATTGGGGATCACATAGAACTGGGCACACGCAAGGGTGTGTGAGTGTGCAGTAACCATCACGCGTCGGTCGTCGGCAGCGGCCCCGGGGGGAGCTTGATTCGGTCCCTTCTCTATCCGGTAGGCTGAAGGATCTCGACTACGCCGACGATGTCGCCCTGCCAGCCCTAAGATTTGCTGATCTGTGGTGTCAGGGATGAATTAATTCGCTAAATCGGTCGGTCAACCGGCAAACCTTGTGAAAAACCAAACTATTTCCGAATCGTATCCGTGACCAGGAAAAGGCATCTCTCGGGATTAATGACTGTGAGCGAGGCTGCTGCCGAATCGGCAGAGCAAGGATAACACCGTCTCCTCGACGCATGATGGACACGGGACCTTCAGAGTTTCTGGAAAGTGTCTATGGACCCGACGCGACACCCTCATCGCCACAAATCCGCAGGTATCTGGCATCTGTCCGATCTGTCCTTTTATGGCGTTGTGAATTCTGGGCTCAGCTCGTAGACAAGCGAAACTTGGAGGGTCTCTATCACCGCTACCGTGGAACCATTCGAATGGTTGGTTTCGAATGAGACAGTCCGCATCCGCTGCGAAAACATCACAAAAAGGACGACTTGCAGTGGCCTGGTACGTCCTTCATCGTTAGTCTCACAGGGTCAGGGGTGTTGCCCTCGATCCGGCACTGTCGCCGGCGTGGAGGCAGCAGGGAGGAGTTCAACTTAAAACAGGTCGTTTAGGCATAGAGGTGGTTCTCTGACCAGTATTCAGTCTAGCAGCGAGGCGTCAGCGACAAAAACGGGTGGACTGAGTCAATTTTTCGTTAGCAGCGAGTCGTATAGACGGTCATACTTAAGCTCTAGCGACGAGATCCCCCGGGGACCGCCCGTTGCCGGAGTCGCGATCAACTTGCTGTATCGCCAGACAGCCTTCAAGTAGAGCTAGCTGCAAAACGGACGGGCGGTGAGACTCGGCGAATGAACAATCACCACAGGTCGGTCTTCCCATTGGGCTTCAGCCGTCGTCTGACCAGAGGAAAGCATACCTTTACTAGGTCAGTCCACATAATCGCTGTCTGGTGAGCCACGGTTCGGTGAGATTTTCGGACAACCTAGAGCCATGGAAGGAAATACCGAGAGCTAATAGGCCCCCAGGGAGGTGCACTTTCTCAACCACGTCAACTACTGAGTCGGACTGGGCTAGTGCCACGGGGAGAAATGGCTTCCAGCTAGACAATAGTCACTTCTAATGACGTAACGGTCGAAGCAGACTCTCGACGAAGATGATAACCGCCACCCACCCTTTAGACAAAAACGTTCAAATCTGAGGCCAACGAAGAGGATTAAAATGTAAGGCTCACAGAGTAGGAAACATTTTATACAGAAAAAGACACCAGTTCCGAGGCTGCTTTACTCAGCCTCCATCACTTTGGTTTCCTCTTGCCCGTCATCTGGTTGGCTGCCCTGATGTCGCATCTTACGCCGCTTCCTCTGATGTCGGAGGTGGCGCTCCTTAATGTGTCGCTGCATCTCCGCCTTGTTCTTCTCGTAGGCCTCTATGCCACTGCGATCCATCGGACACTTGGACAGCTCACTCAGCAGCTGCAGCCGTAGGTGTGGGGCTATCCAACAACAGGGGGGTAGAAAAAGCGCGAACAGTGAGTTAGGATTGTGAAACTGAAAAGCATGTGGTGGATGTCGGGTGTGAAAACACTCCTCGAGACTGGTTAGCGAGTTTCAGGAAGCAGTTCACAGGGATGAAATGCAATTGCTGGAACAAGACGTCTACCCGCCTGGCGCTTTGGATTCTAACTCCAATCACAGACAGTCGCACAAAGGGGACGGCTCTCCGGCTCCCGAGGTTAATAATCAAGCGCAATAAATTCCCCCTTAATCCACCTATTCGGCGCTAAAACATTGCGCGGTCAAAATGAACGGCCGCGGGGACGCGCGAACGCCGTTTTCCGTGGCAGTATCGGTGAGCCAAATGGTCGAGTAATTATGTACGCCACCAATCAACACCAGTGGCAATATTACGGCAGTTAACGACTTGGATGCAGAAGGGCAGGCCGTGATTACGTCAACTACGATTACCGACGGTGAACAGGTGGCATGGCAAGCGCGTCTCTTGTGCATCCATCACTGATGGTGGAATCTGCAGGGAATCCGAAACGGACTAAGGATTTTCTCGAGGTACGGGTTATTCCCGGAAAAGAAGGTATGAGCGAGAGAGAGAGAGGTCTACAACAGGTGTTTGTCGACTTCTGATCACAGTAAGCTCAGGGGCTGAACGAGGCTCTGATAGCACTGCCTTTTGCTGTTGCTAATAGACGTTGGCCCAATGGAACCTTATAAATCACGTGACCGGGGTCAACAACATGTGCTAGAATGGCGCTGTTTATGTTCATAGCTTAGCCTCTTTCCAGCACGTCTCACCCCCAATATGCACCTATTGCCCCACTTGCTCCTATGAGGCAGGTTACATTGGTCGCACAAGTCGGAGTCTATCCAAAGGAATACAGGAACATCTCCTGATGTGGCTAGGGAAAGGCAAAGCTAGGTTTAAGTGAGAATCCGAAACGTCAGGCGAATAAAGCCCTTGTTCCAGCGATCGCTTATTCGCCTGATCAAGATGAGGATTACTGGGCAACCAGTGGAGGCGCAAGCGCAGCGAACAAGGTGCTAGAGAACTGCCAGCGAAAAGCATGCTGTGTGGGCAATGGAGACACTCACAATCCTTGAAACTCGCCAACTAGTCCTCTGAATACTGCCATGGGAATTTTCGCAACCCCTTATAAATCCTCCACAATTCTTATAAACACTTATCACAGTACTCATTATCCGCAGATGGCTGCGATAGACACTTAAATACGCTTGCCAGCCGCAAAAGCCGAGGTGCGGCGGGATGGCGAGGGACTACCGTACTGAAAGACGAATTCAGTCTATGATTGGGCAGAACGACCGCAAACTGTGTTAACGGGCCGATGCCGTCAGCTGCAGGGCAAAGTTATTCAGCAGCAAGACGAAACCAGTGTGCTCCGTCCTGCAAACGCTGCTCAAGCACTAGTGAGGCCCCAAGGTTTGAAAGCTATTTCGAGAGGCAGTCTGACTTCAGAAGCGTCCCTCTGTGTGGTTGGGACAATCAACGTGCATTAGGGAGGACGAAAAAATTAAAACAAAACAGCTGGCTAAATCAAGCTTCAGCGTCGCAACCAAAATACTAAGAGTACTATTGCGTGCAGCCGGCAGACCAGTCCATAGTATAAACTGCCAAAATCGGATTGCAGCAAAGGCTGTTGTTGGAGGGAGGTAGCGTATACAACTATGTCAGCCACCTAATCGTCAGGCATTTACACAGCCCCTCCCGGCAATTTTCTTCTGGTACCCAACGTACCTGTCAGTCCTCGGCCGACAGGCCTTTATAGGATAGCCCAGCTCACGACTTCCATCGGTCAATGAATGTGAACTGTAATCTCACTGAAACCCCTCTGTTAGTCATGTATATTGCAAACTGGTATATCGGTTGCACATAACAAGCAAGAGGTAATTTGGTTGCGCCGCTAGAGTTTACTCAATACATTCAAGGCGCACTGTTTTAAAAGAACGTACAAGAAAAAGGCCCTTGATAATATTTGCCTTGAGAGAATTACTGAAATGACATAAGTATGGGAGAACGGGGAGAAATATTAAATTGAATGACTGGTTAGTGTTGTAGTGTACGGATTAACCTGGCATATTTCAGGCACATCAGTGACACATTTAAATCGAATCAAGCTTTATAGGTAACTGAAGCAGAACGTTCGAAAACTGGGGGTTCAACAGCATTACCAACGAAAACAAAACTCTGGAGTAACAAGCCTCGGATTATCTGCCGTCATCAGTTAGTCGTGCAACAATCGCAGGCCGCATGTCTGAGGCTTGAAACACCCGACCAAATGAGCACCGAGCAAATCTTTCACCTGAAATACGGTTCCACATCACATCCATCTGAGCCGTCATTGGCTAGACGTGCAACAATCGTAGGCCGCACGTCTGAGGTTTGAACCCGCCAACCAGCTGAGCACCGAGCAAAACTCTTACCTTCTGAACTACGGTTCCACAGCATATCCCTCTGAGCCTTCATTGGCTAGTTGTACGACAATCGTAGGCCACATGCCCGGGATTTGAACCCGCCAAACAGCTGAGCACCGAGCAAAGCTCTTACCTTCTGAACTACGGTTCCACAGCATATCCCTTTGAGTCGTCATTGGTTAGTTGTGCGACAATCGTAGGCCACATGACCGGGCTTTGATGCCCCTGACCAGCTGGACACAGATCTGACCTACGGTTCCGCGTCCAATCGTCTGAGACGGAAACTATCCAGTCGGAAATGAGCAGCCTTGTTTGATCAGTAATCACGAGGTGTTACCAGCGACGACAGCGACAGTAGAATGATTGTCTCCGCTTCGTAAGCAGGATGCACTGATGAGCGCCAATGATGCCTAGAGTCCAATGGCCTGTTCTGTCACGGAGCCCGACACGAAGGCCTACGTGTCAGGGGCGACGGCGGCGGCTTCTTTCTCTCAACTAAGCCTGTTATAGCTATCAATGTTTTTGGGCGGCAATTCGCTTTTTAAGTGCGAACTACAAGAAGGAGGGAAAATGTACACCGTCAGAAGACTATTGTTGTACCGAATGGGGCTACAGTTCGACCTCATCTGGCAGTGTAAGCATTCGCTCCTTAAGGAAATAAGCGTAACTCGGTAAGATTGGCACTGGCCTACTAGCCATCGTCGAAGGGCCACACCTGGGGGATTCGAACCCGGACCCACTCACGTAAGGTTGTGCGCCGCAGGAGTCCCAAGTTTTTGGAAATTCCAACCAACACGGGAATATGTACTCCCCCATCACATCACAGGTGATTTTATGCCGAATTCCAGGTGGTACCTATTCTCCGGGTCCTCATCTTAGCCCTAACGCTCTTACTTTTTATCCTGACCCTAAAACCTCCTGAATCTTGGCGCAAGACCACATGGGGGTACTTATTCCTAGAAAGCGTCCGAATCTTAGTTGACGGTGGGCACACAGGTCAGTTTCATTCCTCCCTGCATTCGGCCATCGTCGTTTTCACATCGTTATTTTGCTAGCTCGTTCTGCGAAAACTGCCCTTCATATGCAAATTCTCGAATGAAAGTCAAGAGAAATGCGAGCGCAGATGACGATTATAAAAAGTTACGGCAGAAAAAAAACTGGGATAATAAAAACAATAACAAATTCAGAAGCCGTACCATCAGGAAAGAGCAGACTTTCGGGAAGCGGGCTCCAATCGACAGGCTGCAAAAAAGAATAGAAAACAGTGATTAAAACGGTTGCGTCGTACGTTCATTTGGTTCCTTGCTGTTGAGCGCGAAAGTGAACCTCGCCTTGGCCGTTGACCTACAGAAAACTCAATAGGATCGTGTGGACAACGGTCCACGAGACGGTAGACGGGGGGCAACCGATCGTGTTACGGAACTCACTCTTCCCGTTGTGTTTTGGGACTCTCCCTCTCTGTCTCGAGACCAACCAACAACTGCACAGCGATGTGTACTATAGACGAACAACATTGCTGACAAAGACAAGGGAGACTGGAACGGCCACTTCTGGCCAGTCATACCCAACCCCGAAGTGTAAAACATCTGGGGTTCGATCCAAAACGTCGCGGGATCGAGCCCCAGGTGTTCCACGCCTCGGCGTTGGGTACGATCGGCTGATAGCGGCTAGTAGGCCAGAAACGGCCATTCCGGTCTCTCTTGTCTTTGTCGGTAATGTGGTCCTACAGACGTCTAAAAACCCTGGTTGGGCGTGATTCGGAGGAAGGCGGTTTAGCGGGGTGTGGGGCGGGGATGAATACATCGTTAACGATCAATCAGCCTTCTTTCTGCGAGGAAAACTTACCTCAAAATGACATTTGCCTCAAATATATGGCATACAGGAGTCAAACGAGACACCGGCGCCTCCTAATCCCACAGTAAATAGGTGGCAGCGTTCGCAAACTCCATTCCGATTTGAAACAATTGTTGAGGCCGAATCAATGTTGGCGCACGCACTGTAGACTAAATTTTACGTGTCCCGGTCGAAGGTCGGTCCGTTAATTTTTGTCTCCAAAGAAGTTACTTCACCCGCACCGGTCAGGAGACACTGACAGGCTAAATTAGAATGCAACTTGGCAACCAAACCTATTCACACATAGCCGTGCTACTTATAATCGGTGAGTAGGTGGGATTATTTAATAATAAATAGCGCGCCGTTATCGGTTGGCCGTTAATAATAACTTGTAACTTACGTTACCCCACTGGGCTGAGGTACTATCTTTATCGGCGACGATATGCAGTGGCCACACAGTCAGTCTCAAATTTGGCTCCATCAACGCGACAACATCCACCGTGCTCTCCGCTGGTTCGTAGTTAACCAGTGCGCAATCGAGAAGGCGGTCGCCGGGCTTGAAAGACACACCAGATACAACGCCACTGCCCGACGTGGCAGATCGTTTGATGCGGACTTTTCCATCGTCTGTGGTCATTGACACAGCCAGGAGGCAGTTGTGGCTTCAAAGAGAATAAAAGAGAAGGGTGAAAAAGACGGAGAAGACAGTCAACAACCAAGATCTATAGTAGGCATTGTTTTCAAAATTTTTAAAAATAGCGTCGGACGCGCGAAAGGAGGACTTTTGGCATGCCACTCGAATGAAACAAGATGGCCGGAACGATCAACTTACGAGCGAATGCCTACGATAATGAGGCCCTTAACGAAGAGCATGCGTACTGCCAGAAAGGCCTCGCTAGCTTCTGGGAAGTTGCAATCAGCCAACTCCTTCAGATGAGGGCGCAGATCCAAGAATTCTAACTCAGTGCCATTCAGAGCGTCCCACAACCGCAGAATCCCATCCTACAGATGAAGAATAAGTTTTATGTTAAAAATGGACAGTCGCATACAAGTTCATTAATTGCTCGACCCGTAGCTGATGAAAGTTATTCATTAGTTGATGACTGATCGCTCAGTGCTACGCCGGCCTGCCATGGACCTTTGCAGCCAGGAGCGACACAATCACTTAAACTTAACGGTCTAAATAAGCAGCCTGCTTTTCCAACGTTTTTGGTAGACACATCATGTCAAATAAATTATTTTGCATTGATCCGGGGAAAACTTAATGTCTTCCTTGAAACATGGTAAATGAACGTATAAAGCGCTCTGGAGTCTTCCTTGCGATTAATACAGTTGCTCAAACGGCACTTATGGCTTACACGATTCTAAAAAGGCGAAATCCCTTCCCGTGCGCGTTCACCGGAATATTTCTAACACTTGTATGAAAAGCTTATAAAGCACTACAGTATGGGTGGAAATGGAACTTCAAAATTTCAGGTTCCGAAACTGAGAAACTTTGTTTTACTCACAACGAGTTCTACTAGGGTGTTGAAAACCGTCCTTCAAAAGTAATTCCCACACAACGACTACGAGAAACGTGTTTTCCATAAAGGCTTTCTAATAAAAGACCGACTTTATGCAGACATCTAGAAGAATGAAAGGCACAGACTGTCTAAGTAGTTATTCTAGTTGAAATGAACTACTCTTAGGGGGGTCGAGACTGTCAGAAATGGAAAACAAGTTTGGCATGTTGTAGCAATTGACATAAGATTATGTTGCATACTAATCAACATGACAACACAGTGGAGGTTCGTGTTTTGATCGATATTTGGATGCGACGAGAATGTTATAAATTCCCGACCAATGGCTACTGGGCAAGTGGAGTGGTGTCACACAGCACTAAGACCGTACGCCAGTCTGATGAGAGCGAGGAGGGCACGTGCTAAGAACACTGGCACCTGGTGCTTACGTATGACTGGCTGGTAACGACATTCAAACCGAAAACGTTTATTCGACTCCTCGACATCCCTGACGATAGCACTTATCAAGGAACATAGGCTAATCGCGCGGCAGTTTTTCTGTGAAGGTATGAAGATGCTCAACCCTGCCGACGAAAAGCCGAAGAGTTCTTCGACTTCTCTGCTGCATGTGAGACCTGAGGGTTCAACTACCCTTGTGTGCGTGTGTGTGGAATCCTGGTGTGTACATATGGGAGGCCAGGTCGTGCATCTGGTGTGAGTAGAAGAGCTCCCTAGCTCTGCCAGTCACTGTGCGTATTTTCCACATCTGACTGGCTCGGATAGTGGCTGGAGCTTGAGAATGAAAAGGGAGTGTGAGGTCGACGACTCAGCGCATTTTCCTCACTGTAAACAATTTGATGCGCTTGAAGCTAGAAAGCCGCGGCTTGAAAGGCTGTCAGTTGACAGGAAACTTGGACCTGTGCGTCTGTGTGGAGTGGCCGAGCGGAGGTTTGAGAGCCAGACTGCAATAGCTCCTTCTCAATGTGGCCATTATGGCACCCCCATCTAGTGGGATTCGATCAGGGTACAGTGGCATGCCTAGGGGCAGTTCCGGCCGCGCCGATCAGTACGCCATCTCCCCCCTCCAGTCTCCTTGACTACGTCTTGGAAGCGGGCCCGGGTGGGGGAGGGGAAGAGAGTGTGATAAATGCTGACAAGAGGAAACAAGGGAGGGAAAATCGAAGACAAGATACACTAATTGAAAGTCTTAATTGCGAAGGGCGCAAAAGTATGTCATAAAGGAGTCAAACCAGACACCGGCGAATATAGAAACCACTTACAGCAGTTATGCACAAGCACAAGTTTACAAGTACTGGGGCGAGCTCAATTGCAGACTTTTACAAGGCGTGTGGTCGATGTAACTAGGTCAGTATATTTTAAGAGTAATAGGCAATGCCTTTGAAAACCCTATTGTAAACGGCACATACAATATTTGACTTAAAATAAACATGGTACTGAAATGTTGTCAGTAATATACACATTTAACAGAATATTTCCATGGATATGTCGAACCAAAACTTGAGAACATTTAGTTGCAGATTATTTCAGTAAAATGTAATGACAGTCATCCGCATTAGCGGTATGAGTATGCAAGGCGTTGGTTTAGCACCACAGAGCT
Source organism: Spirometra erinaceieuropaei (assembly GCA_902702965.1). Taxonomy (NCBI): domain Eukaryota; kingdom Metazoa; phylum Platyhelminthes; class Cestoda; order Diphyllobothriidea; family Diphyllobothriidae; genus Spirometra; species Spirometra erinaceieuropaei. Next base: position 3,946 of record CACRXP010000702.1, on the reverse strand, counting down.
GTTCTGTCCAGACAAGCGATAGTGTCCAAGCAAATAAGCATCAAGTCTTTGCTTGAACGTCTCCGTGGTATCCGTCACTAGTTAATGCACGGGTCACCGTGCCCGCCCTTAGTCTGCTGTGTAGCACACCGTAGACATAATCGAAATCGACGGATGTAAACGTCTAGTCGAAAAAATATCTGAGAGCAAAATCGTCCCTTTTCAGGAGTATCTTAGGTTTTTGCTTATTTCAGGGGTTTCCGAGACTAGAGCGAATGAATGTACTAACAAAGACATACTGAAGAAGCTGAACGGCACGCAAAAACAAAACAGTGAGTCTCGAAAACTTACGATCGCAATGGACACCAAGTGAGTGCTGTCGACAAAAGTTGCATCCAAGACTGGTCTAAAAGTGGGAGATCTTGTGTCAGGAAGTTTGCGTGAAAGCATACCCGGTGTGTCCCAGACAGAAGGACTCAATCACATGGAACTCCTTGGTCCGGCTAACTCGAATCTTCTCGTCTCGATCAGCGGTAGCCATCAGCCCTCCATCGGTGCTCACGGTCTGTAGGGGGTGAGGGATGAATAAACATCAACTGAATAGCAGTGACGGATACAATTGGAGTCAGCAAAAGTCTGAAATTGTTATGCAACGACAGGCTGCAGTTGAGAAGCCGTCGCGAAATTTTCTGGCGCCATTAAATGCTGCTGTCCTCGCTTGCTTTAAATTCACTCCAGGGAAATATTACTTCACAACAATCTTTGTTGTTGGGGCAGCTTCAAGTCCGTCCTCTCGCTGCAATGGATTACTTCTGTTGTGGCACGCGTAAACGGGGGCTCATGCAGGCCGCCCACGTTTGACTCCATTTAAGGTGAAACGCGGCAAGAAAGCACACATTCGGCAAGAGTGCGATGAATTTTCAATGCCAAATTAAACTCACAAGGCATGTGAGAAGAGAGAGATGACCCAGCATGAAATCACCCTCATCTTCATCGTCCGTTGCCGCTTGAGTAGGACTCAGTTCGTCCAATCTGAACTTGTGCACATATCCCGCTTTCTCACCGACGAATACACAGGAGTCGTCTGGTGAGATTGCGACGCAGCTTGCCTTTCGCGGCACCTTGCTGTAGCGGGGTTAAGTTGGGTGAGTTTAAATACACGTACTATTCACCATGGTAGCTCCAGATACCGTCTGTCGACTTGAAGATCAGAACCCGTTTGCAGTCGTCGCAGAGAACAAAGTAGCGTCCGGATACAGGAGAGAGAGCGCAGGCTGTCACGCCTTCAACTTTGATTGGCTTATCTGGCTCGCTAGATGAATAGAGAGGGGGAAGACTGCGCGCCACAAAATTATCCAATCTACCTGAATAGCCTGTCAAAAGCGATGGTTTGGGAGTGCTTTCTGAAACCAGAAAGGATTTAGTAAACCGAAGGATGATACGAGTGATCTTACGCATGCTTATAGGTGCTGATCCGTGGTCCGAGAACCATCAAAACTTCTGAGGACTGGGGCAGCGATGAGAGCATTGTGGATACTCGAAAAAGGAGGGAAGGGAACAAACAGAAATAAGGCGAAGTTGATGACGCAAAAAGCGCAAAGGAAGGAAAGACCAGAAGTCGACAAAGGAAAATATAGCAGGTCAACCCTAGGTCTGGATAATATGGGACTTAAACTCGGGCCCATCCCGCGACCTGGTATAAGAAAGTCCATTCAACGGTGCTGACCATTTCTTATCTCAACCGAAAGAACAACGGGCCCGTGGCACAATGGCAGAGTGATGGTCTACTTAACACTTAACGACTAGAGAATCCGGATTCGAATTCTTGATCCTGAGATCTGAGATTAGGTACGGCTGACTGACGTACGATATTAAGCCGGAAATGACAATCCCGACCTCGTCCATGCCGATACTCCTTAGTCCGTAATTAGTTCAGATTGGTGAACCATCCAGATCTACTGTGACAGATTATCGGATCGTGACGCAGTGATAATGATAGGTTTCAGTCCGTCGCAGGTAAATTCGAAAGGGCTGTACACTCTGGGTCCCCACTGGCTTACCCAACCGCCAATGAAAAGTAACCTCGCCTCGGGACCAGTCAAGTAATCAGTTCAAAAAACTCGCTTTTACTGGGTGACTGATCAACGGAGAAGGTTATTTGGTTGTTCATAGGACTGGAGATAACCTCTCCAGTTTAGAAAAAAACAAGAGGAAACAAGGAAGAGAAAAGCGAAGACAAGATACACTGATTGAAAGCCTTAATTGCGAAGTGCGCAAAATTATGTCATAAAGGAGTCAAACCAGACACCGGTGAATACAGAAACCACCTATAGCAGTTATGCACAAGCCCAGGTTTACAAGTACTGGAGCGAGCTCAATAGCTGACTTTTACAATGCGTGTGGTCGAGTTAAGTCCTCGACCATTACACAGTAGGAAACCGCTGCATAAATGGCGAAACGGTTGCCAATTTCGCAGCATCGAATCGTCTACTCGGTACCCTAGGAGAAAATCAGTCATAAGCTGGTACTCACTGGGCCAGCTCAGTACTAGGCTCTAGCTTGATACCGACAGTGGAAGCAAGAATTGTGTCGAGCATGCACTTTACATGCATTTACAGGCTCGTTCAATCTCGCTAGTTGCGGTCCGTTTTGAGGAGACCCGACGCCTCAATATGGCTGTGATTGCAACCCACAAACAATGGGTATCAGTGATGGGATGAAAAAATGTAAGAGTAGGAAAAGTGCCTGACGAGAACTGTCCTCTTAAGAAAATCTGCAAGTGGCATTGGGCAGGAAATGTTGCATGCCACTCTGCCCGCGTCCAGGGAACAGACAGCATGATTATAATTACGATTTCTGTTTCCCCAACTACGAGCCTATAAGCTGGGACGACACCCCCGGTGTGTCGCTCGTCTAGAAAGTCAATTAAATGTCGTTCATGCTCTATCCTAATATAGGTTTCATTGCCAGAACCCCTGATGACATTATAGTCGCCCAGGGCTAGCCCAGCCGCGGGCTAGTCTTTCGATTGGCTGACTCTTTTCGACGATCTCACCGCGCAGGAATTCTTTCGTGTGACTAGCACCACACATGCACCATCAGTCCATTGAATTACTAGCCCTGCATAAGCCCGCAAATCCAAACGGGCTAGCAAATGTCTGGCGCTGGGCGCCTACATGCTACCAGGGACCACCACAAAGTGCGTTTAGGAAAGAATGTGTGACCTACGGCCAGCGTGAAGAGTTTTCAGACAACACTCATCTCGTCGCTAGGTCTTCAAACACAGCACTGTTCACAACAGCCCATTCTTATATTTTGAGGTGGCGTTGCCTTTACACAAAAATCAGTGCATCAGAATTCCCTGTATTCAATCGTACTGCATGATCGTGATGAACAAAACTAATTGACTCAAGCTTTGGAACACAAAACGGGCTAAAATCCGAATGCAGGGCCAGATGAGAGACTTTTACATAAGGGTAGACAAGTCACATTAAGATTACTTTGGAATCCAGAGCGATGGAAGTGCGTTTAAACACACTTCTATCGGAGCATCGGCAAATAATCCCTAATAATGGAGTCCGATGATCTTGGGCTGAGTATGTTGCCTAAATATGGTCCCTTCAAATGTGCCTCAAACAACCGCATGGCTCAGCCCGGTGATACATGAATATCCCAAACTATGATTCGGGATATCCCTATATAGGGATTTTCCGTATGGGGATATCACCGATAAAAATACTAAGGTACAATTGGTAAAATGAGTTTATTGGCTAGCGGACAGATCTAAAAGACTATGAATGTGAAGAAAGACTTGGTTACATCCACAAAAATTCGAGGAAAATATATCAGGGTGACAGCATGTGCACCAGCAACAAACGACCGGCACTTCGCTAAATTAACAGCCGTTAAACGCAATGAAGCTCAAGGCCAACCAAAAAACACTTTGAAGGCGACCTCGACGTCACGG
>CACRXP010000701.1:319829-333588 GCA_902702965.1 Spirometra erinaceieuropaei | reverse complement strand
AGGGACTGTGTGATTAGTGACTGGACATTGAAAGGTATATATGCTCACTGTGCTTAAAAAACTTTCGTCAATTGCTCTATTTTGGTTATTTTCTGGCCATCGGTCAACGTCACTATCCAGGGAAAATAAGTTCTTGAAAGTATGACACTTTACTGATAATTTTGGTCTGCATTGTTAGACGAATTTTTAATAATTTGCCAAAATGCCTATGTAATGGGTCGTTGATTTGCTTGGTTAGCTTCACCAGGACAGGCTATGCATTTAAGTTACATCAAATCTACCAGAGCGCGATTGAGGCGATAACAACGGCTGTTTGGCATCCTCACCTCGAAATTAAAGAATACTATATTTAAAACTTTCGGCATAGTAAATGTAGATAGTCTGATACATCTGCTAATTGTTTTCTAAAGAACTATTGGCGACCATCAGGGGACAGGTCCCAGACATCCACAACATAAATTACAGCAGCTCCTCCATCAAGTAAAGGCTACTGTCCATATACTGAATGGTGATATTTGGGTTAATAGTCTTAAAATATTTGGCTTAGCCCAAGTGTCCACATGAGTACTTCAGACATTTTCCCAGTGTTAAAGCCCACACTGTTGACGGTCCGATTTGTCTCCCATCCAAAAATTATCTTGCGAATCTCGCTGCCTTGGGGAAATCGCCAAAGCAATTCTGCAGCTGCGCGAATTAGGGACTGGGGAATGACATTCTACTTAACTCCTATTTCTAATATCTCCACTGAACAAAATAGGAAAATCAAAGGAAACCTGATAACTTGATAACGCGTATTCGCGCCATGCGGACGTCCTTGCCTTAGTCATTGTGGGACAGTTTGGTTCTCACTGTAGGGAGCCGAACGCATTCAATCAAGTCGGGCAGTGAGTTTGGCGTGTGTCCGCCAACTAATTGTTGGCAATATAGCACATCAACGAATTCCACCATTTTTACCTGCAGCTGGAAAAACCGTTTGCTTTTAAGAACTTATTTCTAAGCCAAATTCTCCTCATCGTGGCAGATGATGGAGCAGGGATATTCCAGCAAAGTTACCCTTGTGCTCAACGTCTACTGCCACTTACGCCATTCCTGCATCTTTGCCCACAGTAACACACCATAAGTATCTCATATTTGCCCATATGTTCGAAAAGGATGCATCCTACCTCCGATCTGACTTAACTAGGGTATCTACTGCGTACATTGAGGAGATCGCTGAAGTGATGCTGGGGTTCAAATTGCGGACAGTGGTCAATGCACCTGCCTACACAAAGCTAAAATATCTCTCTCGTGTGTGAAATCACAAAGGAAGTCTAAGCGTAGTTGTCCTGAGTTAGTGAATTAGACAATCCGCACGCGCTTCGAGAATGTCATTGGTGTATCTCAAGCCATCCACTGAACTCTGCTGTTATAGTCTGATTCATTATCCATGATCGAGCGCATAAGCCTCGTGAAGCCACCTTTAATCAAAAACCTCGACGGAATCGACGAAGGGACGGTCAGCAGCAAGTCTGGCTCAACGCACGATCGTCGCCATCTGAAATCTAGTATGTTGGCTGACAGAACTCCAAATTTGGCTCAAGTTACCTTCTCCACTGCCCCTTTGGACAATTTTAAGTCAAACCTATCAACTTCCACGGAGTATTGCTTTTTGATGACGATAAGCTAATTCTTAACGGAGTTCAGGTACTACAAACGACACAGAATTCTCTGCTAGTAGTCGCTTATCGTAAGCATTATCAAGTTGGACACCTCACCTAACTGAAAGCCAAGATATCTGAACTTTGTTTGCAGATGAAGTTTTTCTTCATGAGGACTAGTTTCACCGTTTAAATTTCACAAAAGCGTCATCCACTACGGAGGTCATTATTGATGTAATGAGTATCTGCCTCGCTGTAAAGACGGTAAAAATTGTCAACGCCGAATATTCAAGTTAGGAGAGTTTGAGGACCGACAATTCGGCTACCGCACTAAACTATGCTCAGAACAAAGTTTTACACGACCACCCAAATTACAATGACTTCGACCAGCAAGGAAGGTGACTGCGTCTTAGTTTTTCTTTAATTTTTGGGTCTAGACATTTTCCTTTACGCTAAAATTTTGCTGCTGACTCGGATCCATCACTCTGCATCCACTCGAATATCCCTTCCACTACCCCGTTTAGTTTTGGCTATAACGCCAGTAAGTTATACCTCCTGACTGGAAGCTGCTGTCCTGGTGGTCGAGGCCTACTCTGCTTTTTCACGGAGAAGGGGGAAATGCTGATGGAGCATCTTGTGGAACTCATGCGATTGGCAGCTAGGGACCGTCGGCTCACCTCGACGCCTGACCAGTCAACAACGCCGACCACAGTGACCGGTCCAGGCCAGCGTTCAAACAGTGCCCGACTGGAACTGGAACAGACAGTTGTCAGTCCAGCCGCTATCGCCCACTCCGCACCCATCACACGCACCTCTACGCCCCCAAGCCCAAAACGTCAGATCGTCGCTGATTTGACCTCCAGCCTGCAGACCTTCTGTCGCCCACACTGCTGCACAACAGCAGACGCAACCTCTGCACAAGGGACCGGCAGCCTCGAAAGGCCCGTGCTCGACGTCCAGAAGGAGGCCACCACAGATGACTTTACCTCCAGTGAGGAGTGTCTTACAAGGGATGAAACGGAGACGGAGGAGGAATCCACGGAAGACATGAGCCTGACTGAAATTCGGGCGGCGAATGCCAATGGAACCGACGCTGGTTTCACCACTTCCTCGGATGCCGATCTCACGGGACATTGTTCTCTTTCGGATGAGGCTTATGTCAACTCTCAGCGAATATTGAAGGCTCGCGAGGCCGAAGAGGCAAGAAAAGGGGCGGCGAGCAGACGGAAGACTCAGTCAACCACAAAGATAGGCTTTAAAGGGTAAACTCTTATTCTGCGGATGTGCTATTAAAGTCACGACGAGAACTTAAGACCACTCTATTCAGTAGTCACACGATAATTTTAATGGAGATTCTGGACTTTTACTCGTTACCCATTGTTGAGGAAAAATAAGAGTAATTACATCACAAAGAAAAGAATGACACGACAGTCCAAGTATGTCCTACAGTGGAGCATGGTTACTACTCGAGCTTACAAAGTAGTTAACCAATCTTCAAGTAGTGGCGTTTTGCTGACAGTTAGAAGACACATTCGGTCACAATTCCTCCAAAGTTTATTCAAAGCATCTTGGATTATACATCGAGTTTAGGAAGCGCCTGGTAAAAGACAATTAGAAGTTTGCGTCGAGGGAAAACAAAAGTACCATTGTCCAAACACTGGCTGTTATTTTCTACACTCGATTGGAATCTTAAATAGAAGCGGAATGTGGGGGTCGGAATATATGCCGGTTCCATGGTATGCCCAACCGGTGGTTCTCGCAATTTCCAAGGCTTCAAAGGTCAGTAATTACATCCGTTTGCCGGCACCTACGAATCCGAGCGACTCGTAAAATTCACTTCAGATATCATATCCCATATAGTCATCGATTTTCAATGCAAATGCGAATATTTTCGATGGTAAACGAGAAGAAGCGCCTAATTCCGAAGTTCGAATTCTGAGCCACCATCGCCTCCTTTTGCTAGAATCGAGCATAAAAAGCTGATGATACTGAATAGCTAGGACGTGACAGTCCAAGTCTCCTGGTTCTTTACTGCCGACTGATTGCCTTTGTGCTAACGTCTATGAAATTTTGAGTGTTCACAATATTACGGAGGCCCGCCATTAACGTCAGATTGATGGTTGATCGTCAACGTCGCGTTCAATTTCATTTCAAGTAAATGGGAGGTAGTTTGAATTTGAAAGTTATATATCAATGGTTATTAGTAGTGTGCGGAATCGATCGACCTTCAATTCATCTCAGTTTTACTGTTGTAGGGGTGGAACGCAGGCTGCTCTCCATCATAATAGTACATTCGTATAGTGTAACATGAGAAGGGGAATTTGACTGAATATCTTTCATCGAATTTGAAAGCAAAAACAGTTGGTAGCGGACAATGGTGGGACCCACTGTCTGATGGGATCCACAGGTACGTGAAGATAGATCAGTACGTTGAGAAATATGCGGGCGGTTGCGGGATAAATCGCCGGGCGTTGTGACACGCAGGCGGGGGGGCGGATAGAACTGCCAATGCATGTGGGCGGGAAATAGCCCTGGTGCGGAGGTGTGGCCGAGAAGGTACGCTCACAGCTTCAAGGGAGTGTGCGCCATGCGGTCCATCATCATCATCATCATCATCATCATCATCATCATCATCATCATCATCATCATCATCATCATCATCATCATCATCATCATCATCATCATCATCATCATCATCATCATCATCATCATCATCATCATCATCATCATCATCATCATCATCATCATCATCATCGTCGTCGTCGTCGTCGTCGTCATCATCATCATCAGCAGCAGCAGCAGCAGCAGCATCATCATCGTTGTCGTCTTCGTCGTGGTCACCATAATAATAGCAATAATAACAATCGTCCCCATCGTCACCCAGCTGAACATTGTCGAATTATAGCGCATCACAGGAAGATAATGTTCATAGAAAATGAGAGGATGCGACTCAGTCAGCAGCTGACACTCGAAGGGTCCTGTGGCTGCATATTTTGACCACTGACAAAGTGGACCCCGGTTGCCTGATACTGCACTAGGGGCTCAAGAAACGTCTACATCTTCGTCTACATTCTACTTGCTCTCAAAACTGAACTCAGAAAGCAGACCTTGTCACGTTAATCTACCCCGTGGAATGCAGGAGGTGTGGTCTAAGCATTGGCTGCATTGGAGATTAGAGTTTTTTGAGGTCTGCGTTAAAGTCATATTATAAATCCCTGAAGCAGAGCTCTGTCGTTCATTAAGCCACGAAACTATGCGTATGAGTAGATACATAGGATCAAACTCCAACGGAATTTAAATGCTTTCGACAACATGAATCAGTGAAGGCAAGTATTTGCTGGCCAGTTCTGATTTCAAAACCCATAGTACAAGAGAACTGCACCGATGACACGAAATTGAAGCCCAAATTTACCGGGGTAATTGTCTTTTCCCATACAATCAGGCAAAATCTGAAGAAATGCTTGCAAACTTTTTTCGGTCAAACCAACGTGGATGGCAGAACTGAGGCGCAATCCATCCGCACGGCGTCTACGAGTGACGAGCCAGTAGTTAACGTGAAATCGGCCAGCTTCCGTGAGGATGTTTTCAGCAATGTCGATGTAGCTAAAGAGGCTGCGGCGGCTATCGTAGCGAAACCCACCAAACACGCCTCAGTCCTCTCCAACAAGGACGTCCAGTTAATCAAATGGCGAGATCTGCCTGCCAAGAGGGAGTACAGCTGCCCACAGGCCTTGTTACTCACCCGCACCTCCTCCCGCTCTCGCTCGTCCAGCTCTACTTCCTCCAGTCGGTCCTACCGCTCTGACCGACCAACCTCCGACGGGCCGTCCCGAAGCAGCGACATAATCAATTTTGTGTTAGACCAGGGCAAGGCAGTCAGTGATACTGCAGACGATCCTGGTAGAACAAGTATCAGCCCTCCGTCGGCTTCCCTGCGAGCGAAGGAGGGCGACGCTACTAGCAACGAAGTCCGACAGCCCTCCGCCCTTCTCTCCGATTTGGTTGCATCTACGGTCTTTTAATCATCATAACAAATCCACACCTACTCATCGTAATGGTCACGCATGCTTTCTTACTTTGGATACTCATGCTTATTGCGAATTTTGACGATTCTTCTTTATTTAATTCTCGATTTTATGAGAAAGAATCTAATGAAAAGATCTTTCGACCTTCCATTGTGCCGCTTCCGTCAACTCCAAGGTAGAAAGATAAATGATGTCAACAGACTGTCCACAGTTATTGGTCTACACCGTACTTTGTCCAGGTAGAGGGTCGCCATTCAAATCAATACGCTCAAGCTCTAATTTGAAAATTTTTTGAAAATCCAGAACAATTGAGCGGCGGAAAATAGCCAAGCGGCGCAACTTGTGGGACATCTACTGCTATTGAAACCTTATTTTCTCTCTTTAATAAAGGAGTGCTTAAACGCAGTTCGCCTCCTCTTATGTTAATTTCTACCGGCAACCGCTGATTCTTAAAACACAGTGACTATACCACCGCTAACCTGAAATTGATACCTGTCCTTTGCTTACTTAAACGTCAAAGCCAGTATACTAACCCGTCATATAAGTTCGTCATAATAGATTGTCCTTTTTAACATGATATCTGACCAGAAGTTCACACTGGTTCATGATTCGACTATGAGTGATGTCATCAGAAACTGGCGACTCTAAAATGTCCCAAATGCGCAGATCACTGATCAGAGTAGAGTTGCTACAGGGCCTCATTTCCTTTGCCCACACTAATTAATTAAGTGGTCGGGGAGTTAATCGTGTGACCCGCTGTGAAATTATCAGTATCCATGGTGGTGTCCGTGACTCGGAAGCAAAGGTGACTACTAAAGCATCTGTAAGCGAATTCTTGAAAACAGTCTACTCGGTCGTTAGTTAACATCAAGGCTGTGATTCTAGGCTACCTCTAAGTTAGACTGTTATCTTTTCTGTAAATCAAAGTTCACATAGGGCACTCAAAACAAAAGAGATTTGCAAAATAGAGATTTGTTGAATTAATTCACGAAATCGTACTAGTATCCTAATGGGTATCGGAAATCGATGAAACACTAAGGATATCTTTACAATGGCAGTTTTGGTGATGAGCTCTACGCTAGTGACGGGAAAGCTTAGCGATGGGAAGTCAGCAAACTACTGCGTAGATCGATTGAGACTATGTTCAATGCTGATTGCTATTGCAAACATTATTAAGTGGTATTTTCCCTTTTAATGCTCGATTATAAATTCCCGTTAATGTCTCATGATTACCAACGCAAATCCCACTTTCTTTTGCCTCACAAGATGGAACAGTCCACAGAGCTGTTAACATACCGGATACTGTCCTGCGTCGCATCTATGGAGCCAGATCGACCTAAAGTCGAACATTATTAAACAGGATCTAAGGCAGTGTGCGCTCCCTTCTGGGATCACGGACTGCGTGTTTCAGAGCATCCCCCTTCCAGATAGCTTAATATCACGTCAAGAACAATGGAGTGTGTGTGTATGCTAGGTGTAAGCATGCATAACTTGCTGCCACGTGCAACTCTCAAGGTGGGGTATGACATCCGAAAACAAGCCTGAGTAAGCCGACAAAGGAGAAAAATCGTAGGTATTCAGGCGGGGTTAAGCTTGAACAGTATATATCCAGCGTTTTTGTTTGTCAGCGCAGGTACCTGGAAGGAGGGGAGGCAGTGACGAAACGGTTTGCTTGCCGAACTGAGTCGTTGCAGCGGTCACACACGCCAGGCGGGTTCAAAGTGCACCGGAATAGGCCGTTGCCACTGTGCCTTTGAGCCTTGTGTGTTTGTATGGGCGCGTGAAGGAAAAAAGAGCGACTCTGCATACATTATCTAGCGGCAGGCCGTGTCACTGTGTGCGAAGGGATTGTAGGATGTCAGCCAGCTACCAGGCTCAAAATTTGCATAAGCATTCACTTACACACTGGCACATATGCGATAAGCGAGGAAGGAGATGAGTCTCGTTGACTCCTGCACCCGTGGAGTGCCGCAGCCACTATTAAGCTTCACAGGGTGTTCGGTCAGAGACCAGAACTGTCTGCAAAATACGGAGAGGAATTCCGACGAAAAATAAAAGCGTTTAATTGATGCATTTTCTGACGACCAGATTATTTATGAGTCTTAAAGGGCCGTATGTATGTGCCCATTTCGAGACAGAAACTAGTGCTCAGTGGAGACATGTTGAAGTAGAAATAAGTACGGGAAAATAGGAGTAAGTATATTCATGGAAAACTGAGGGCTTAGTCGCAAAAAGACGTCTTTAGTTGACTTTCTCCATAGATAATAGGCTGGTGGCAAAAACGGTTATAATGGGATCAAGAACTCGTCAGCATGTAAAGCGGTGGGAAAGTTGATACCGAAGACTGCAGTATGTCGCCGTATGCTGGAACGTATCAGATAACAGACGTTTCAGGGAATTCAGAAGAACGGTGGCTGCAACCATGCATAGGAGGAAAAGAATCAGCAAATAAGTAGACAATTACATCGCGAAAAACTAGGAAATAAGCATAAATAGAAGTAGTAATTTGAAAAAACCAACGAAAATAGTTAATAAAAAATATAAACACAGATACATAACAGTTTGATCGTCGTCGGCGACGACGCCCACCGTGTGCCCTACAGCAAAATTGACGCGGGTATGATGACGTGCGCGGGAATTAGCTCATAGTGATAGTGGACTGCGACACTCCTCTCTTTCTCCCACCCATCTGGACCTGGTATCAAGACAGAGTCAAGAAGACCGGGGGCGGGATCAGGCGCAGTTTCTGGTCAAATTGAACGGCACGTCTACGCATGCCCCACACGTCCGGCCAGCGCACGATAGGACGGGTCTACGCGGGGACAACAAAGGGATAGATCGGATCCAAAATGGGTGGGAATGCTGTAGAGGCCACATTCAGAAGGAGCCACTGTGGCCTAACTCTCGGTTCTGGAAGGAAAATAAACTTGTCGCGTCAGTTAGAAGCCTCCTAAGTCACGGTCTTTAGCGCACTGTAAACAGGCAGCTAGACTTTCCTGCGGCCTACAAAGTCCTACGTCACTGCATACGTCATGACCGGAAAAAGACGATCACACGGAGCTTAAGAATCTCCAGCGAACACGGTCCGTCGATAAATTCACCCAAGAGGGGTTATAAACGCGACCGGCCCCAGCTGAGGTGACGACACACAACACAGGAGGTCATCAACATTCACAAACGACGCTCAGAAGGCCAAGGCAGCGAAAGACGAAAAACAAATCGATCAGCCCAAGGCCAACTAAATCGGCCGTTTATCTAAAATTCAAGTCGATTTTTGCGCCAAACGTCTTGGTAATGGAGAGCCGGCCAAGCTCTCCGCAACGTCAGCAAGACAATTCCCTTGGTCCGATGAGCACTTGGTTTTTCTCAACACTGTAATAGGTCAAAAGCGCGCCAGACTGTTTTAGTGAAAAATATGCACTGAGTGCTGCAGGACCGGAGTACCCAGAGTCTCCCTCACCCCCTCTTCCGTCTCCCAGGCATCAGTCTGATGCAGGAATTGGCCTCAGGCGGCAGGCGCGGCGTAGGCCTGCTCAGGGCGTTCTACAACACTCCCATGTGTGACACTTGTTATGGGTACGCAGTCCAAATAACGCAGGCCGTACACCGATCTGGCCCCCGCGTTGGTCCAGAGCAACTCCCGCGTGGCCCGCTATAGGGGGGCAGCCGCATAGCTACCATTCATCACACATCTACCGAGACATAGACCTATTAGATACTATCTGGAATATTAACTATCGCGAAGGGGTCGTTGTCAGATCGAGTTACGAAAACTACTCCCTTGGTGATGTCATGCAGATCATACAAGTACCCTAACAAGCAGATGCAATGCGAAAAGTAATTATGCAAAGGTAGGTTAACTCTGCCTTCATTCAGCCAATCCAAATCCTGGTCTCTCCGTGTGTAATCAGAAATGCGAAGATGCGCTCGCGCGTGCACACGGCGCAGATGGTCCACAGACGGATCATAAACACTTCCACGAGGATAAGTTCATCAGGACCACACCATCTAACATTCTCTGTGGCCACAGACAAGGTATTTGTTCATGCAGGAAAGAGCGCACACCGATTCATTGGCTTCCTAAAACAGAGAAACCCCGTCTGGTTGACAGAGGCCAGGAGGATGTTGACGCTTGACTGACCCAATTCCGTCAGAGGGCGTGACAACAAAAGTATGAACGGAATGGGCACAAAACCGGCTCGGGCTTATTCTGAATTCATCTAGTCGATTCTAAGCCTGGCCACCATGTGTCTCCAAAAGAATTTAAATGCGACCTCTTACAGCACAGTCTCAAAACAGAGTCTAGGGGCAGACTGATACAGTACTGTCTCGAGCTTATTCTGCCTACATTCAGCCAACCATTGCCCCGTTCACCAGCTGGCACCGGATACACAAACATGCACACAGACACACCTGGTGCAGCTGGTCCACCACTTGGGTCTACCAGATGGATGGTGAGCACTTCATCGGACCAAAGTTCTCAGTGACTCGCCACCTGACATTTCTGTCGCTATAGATCGGACATTTATTCATTCAACGATGAGTGCACACTGATCCATTGGCACCTAGAAGTAAACATGTTTCGTATGGGAAATATGGATAATAGATGTCGACTGAATGAAGGCAAACAAGCTCGAAACAGTTCTGTATCCATCCGCCCCTCAGACTTTGCGTGGCCGACTTCGACCGGTCAGCTGGCTTCCTGTTTGAGACCCCTGTCACCCACACGAAGCTTGTTTGCTTCGGGAAGCCAATGGATTGGTGCGCGTCCATTCCTGAACGAATATATATATAATGGTAGATGGGCGCTCACCGATCTGGTTACGGAACGTGCTAGCTCCATCGTGCCTTGGGACTCAAACTAGAAGACTCGCAAGTAGTCGCACAGCGACTAGCAGTATAGGTAAATAAAATGGTAACGTAACCATTTCGGTGAGTGCCTATCTATCCTAATTAATGTTTGCGATCACAACCGACAGGAGAGCGAGTCCGTGGGTCAATGGTGGAGTATCCAACTCCATGACAGAAGATCCTGGGTCCGAATCTCAAGTGGTCCACACTTGGTGTTGGGCACGACTGACCGATGACGGCTTACAAGTCAGAAACAGCCATTCCAGTCTCCCTTATCTTTGTCGCTACCATCTTATATATATATATATATATATATATATATATATATATGTAACTGCATTAATTATGAATTGCAGTTTACAGGTGAGGCACAGGCGATTAAACAGAAGAAGAGAGGGCTGATCTTTTGAACCAGTTGTCCGCTGTTTCGACGTTTTGAAACCTCTCGCGAGTTCATCGTCAAGAAATGAAGGAAGTCGGAACGAACTGCAGATCTGACACACGACTACCTGGAATGACCTTTACCTGTGCCAGTAATTCGTTCGCGTGGCAGCTGATAAACGGCTGACAAGTAACTATATCTCTTGATCAGATCCGCGGGCGAGTGCCACACGTCCTGTGGTAGGCGCGAAACCCGATCCTCTGACTGGACTACGATTCCCACTCACTTGAATTAAAGTTGTGTCCTGGAAAGATAGTATTCCAGTGAATAAAGGTACTGACTATCGGCCACTATTGACCACGGCTGTGGGTACAATACTTTGATGACAAATTTGTCGTCATCAAGCGGGGCAAAACTGGGGAATTCATACAAGATCTGAGTTCGGTATCCCATGACATTCAGTCCACTATAGAGAAATAAAACTGCCAAGTGATGTTTCAATAGCTGTTGGCGATGGGAAACTCAAAACAACCGTTCATAGGAAAGCGACGAACAACTCACCTATTCAGGGTGACCAAGCAAACCATCTTTTTTCGTACAAACGCGTCCGCGTGAGAAGAATCTACTGCCGTTTAGAAACACGTTGCTACAAACTAGATGACAGGAAAGCTAAGGTTCGGTTTCTGCCGATTGATTAGTGAACAAGGGGCTGGAGTCGCTCACAGACGGGAAACGGTAATCCTCCGTTAGCTTATGCACCTTAAGGACCCAATACTTATCGGTCAGCAACATGACATTATTTGCCAAGTTGAACGCAATTGTGGCCGAGCCAATTATATTGGTGAAACCGGCCAACAGGTCAGCACGTGATTACAAAAACATGAGCTAGCTGCGAAATAGAAAGATAAACTTAACTTAGCAATGTCCACTTATCCTCTCCCGGGTTCAACCTTGATTTCATTGCGTGGGAATCTTAGGCCAGTAGGATATCGGGGTATTGCGTCTACTACAGAATGTGTGACACTCGACCAAATAGACGTAACGACTTGCTTCCCACTTATCAGGAGCTGCAAGAACTAATCAGTGGCACGGACAAGGGTCATTCCCGGCAGACATGCGTTTATATGCAAATTGTGCCGTCCTTCATTCCCTGACGATGGACTCGCTTGAGGTTTCGAAACGTCAAAACGACAGACAGCTGGTTCAAGTGATCACCCCTTTCTTCTTTTCTTTCTTCTTCTTCTTCTTCTTCTTCTTCTTCTTCTTCCTCTTCCATATACATATGGTAGTTCAGAAGTCGATTCCGTCGATAATTCATATTAACCCAACTGTGAAAAACTCAGTCCCTCGGTGGGATTTGAACCCACGACAGTAAGGGGAAGGCTTCAGTACAGCCAGCGCTCTAACCATCTGAGCTACGAGGTCCCGCCGGACGACGCGATTTTAATCACATTTGGGTCCAATTACCTGCCCAACCCACTGCACCGTCTGGAATCCACCAAATCTGATATAGTAAGTTGACTGCCCAAGCAGGATTTCCTAAGTAATTCACCTAGAATCCACCAGATGACTACCAGGCTCTCGTAATTCATAGATATCATGCGTCCCACAATGCTGTTGGCTGGGAGACGGTGACTTGTGCGTGGATTAGTTTATAATTGCAGTACGCCTATGCAACAACTACCGCGCTCTCTCCTCCCTCGCCCACGTGGACCCGGTGTTAGGAGTGGGTCAGGAAAGCCGGAAGCGTGATTGGGCGCAATGGTTAACCGGGCCAAACAACCTGTTTACTCGTGCCATACCTGCCAGGCCCGCGCATACATGCCCAGTCCACGTTTCGGAAACTTCCTCTTCCCTATCATCAGAGTGGTGCGATCGGTGCTACTGCTGGCCTTCACCTATTAGGCCTTACCGTCTACCTCGAAAGGTAACCGTGCTTGGTGTACAAACCGGGGGCTGGGTCGCGCGACCTTTGTCCTCTTTGTGGTATTTGTAGATGAAGCCAAGTCAGTGTGTATATTTGCCCCCCTCCTTCGCCACCCAGCGAAATGATCAGTCTTTGCAGGAAGTGCTGCGAGGGAGGCCAAGAAGCACACTGACTTGGCTGCATTCACGACCTACGGTAGACCTAAAGGAGAAAAAAGCTACGCCAGCCCGTCAACGGACGATCACAAGGAGGTCAAAGTTAGCCAGCAGCAAACGGGCTAGTCAAAGTTTGTGCATCAGACACGAGTATAATGCAGGGCAGGCGGCAAGGTTGAGTAAGTAGAAACCAATAATAATAGTGATCCCACCACTCTGGGGATAGAACCGAAGCAGATTCCGTAGCATCAGTACAAAAATAATTTCGGTTCATGAACTCACTTCCTCTTTTTTTGTCTTCTTTGAGTAATGATGAACATGAATTGATATCTGGACCTTGAATTTTCACGCATATGGATATGCATGTGCATATGTCGGACTCACGAACCCACAAGGAAGAAGAAACAAATCCACTGACTGCACTAGACTTGCATTGATACTTGGGAAACGGTCTCATTTCCATCATCAGCATGGTGATGTGGCTGTTCCTGCTGTTCTTGCTATGTTCGGACACGCTGCCTGTCCAGCGTTAAAGGCGTGCCCAGAGACCCGCCTGTTTGTGGCCTTCGTGACCGACTGCTGGGCTACTCGAGTGACCTCCGTCCCATTCAGGGCCGCAAAATCTGTGCGCCCGTTGGCTCTCTGGCATGCAACTGCACAGACCTACCAGCCATTGCTGCGCGTGAGAATTAACTTCGGCTATTCGGGGGCACGTCGGTGAGCCGGTGTTTCATGTCGATCTTGTGACCTCTGGCCAATTCTTCTTTCTTCTGTGGGGGCGC
>CACRXP010000701.1:306210-319652 GCA_902702965.1 Spirometra erinaceieuropaei | reverse complement strand
AGAGAATGAGAGGTGGCAAGGCATTGATGAACCTTGGTTCAGTGAAGTGCTTGTTACCCATCTGGTAGACCCCAGTGTTGGGCCAACTGCGCCATGTTTGTCTGTGCACATGTTTGTGTTTCTGGTCCCAGTTGCTGGCCAGGGTTATGATTGGCTGGATCAAGACAAAATAAACCCGATAAAGTCTATATCAATCTGCTCACATTCACTGTCGTCCCTCCTCACTGATATATACCTATGTAATAGTAAAGATTTTTTACAATTTTCATCCGTTCACTAGGCTGGCGCCTCCGTGATTATTGTCCACTGCATCCAGTGATAGTTCAACTTTTTTTCTGGTAAACAGCGAATGATTGGATGTGCATTTGTCGCCGGGACGCGCCTAACCCGTCAGTTATATGAACTTTGGACTCTCCATCATTGATGAATTTGGCATGAACTCAGTGATGCCAATTGAGAAAAGCTGAGTTGGATTCTCCTGCCAAAGACAAGAATCGTTCATTTTAACAATTTATTGAATTTTGTGACAGACAGGATCAGATTCATGTAGATGCCAGTTTGCTTACGTGCGTGCGTTAACTACTACATGCATATAAAATTGTTATAGCAGTTATTCCAGCTGCGAAAACTAGTCTAAAATCCACATATGTTTATTAAGTGTTATCGGATAGGTTCGGGGAGAGCTAATTAAGAGATCTAGTGGCGCCAGTTCAATTCTGACGGTTTTTTACAAATAGCAGCCAGGGATCAGTACTCGGCAGAAATACATGGCGTACAGTTGTCGTTTTACTACCTTGAACTCTTACGGGCCTTTATATAAGCCTATGTTGACTGTAGACTTGGTGCCTACTTGCCTTTGTCCGTTAATTTAGACATAAGACGTAGCTTTTGTATGGGAGTGGGAAGTGAGGGATTGCTTGCTTATCTAAATAGTAGCGAATAGGGAAATGAAGTTACAATGACGCCATCTGATAAACATTTCAAGGGCACAAAACCATAGACATTGGGCCTCTCTACTTCACAGCGTTCTAATGCTCGTTCGCCGGTGACTGTAGTGTTTATGTGGTTTTAATAACTACCGTTGCCAGTACACCATTTTTCAGCTCTGTATTCGCTCATGTTTCAGTGGCGCTTCGCAAATGGCGTGTCCAGAAGTGCGAACCTCTGCGCTGCAAGTTGCTATCTGCTGTGATTAACCGGGGCTCAGTTTTAGCTTATTCAGGGGGTATCCATCGACTACTGCTAACAACATAAATAGAGATTTTTCCCAACGTCTAAAAAACTTCAGAGTTTTCCATGTGATACACAGACTTATTAGAAAGAACCACAGTTAATACAAAAATTATGGAGACAGAAAACTCTCCTAGTCAGAGAGCATGTGTCACGGCATGGTACCAAACCGATGACTTCTTGAATTTGTGTCAAATACTCTTTGTTCGCAGCTGCGAAAGTTGGGTCCAACGACTATTTGCGGCTTGTAAGGTAAGTGTATTTTCTGCTGTATCTCTGATGGAATGTTTTGTAAAACTAAGCATTTCAGACCATGTCAAATATTAAATAGGTTCTAAAATACGTAGACTCGCTTAAGTTCTGGTGTCCTCATTTGTTCCTCTTAGCAGACATTACCGACATTTTTAAGTTCACCGGAGACTACTAATAATCCAGGGTCAGACCGAACGTCCCAAAAAATAACGAAACACTTCAAAGAGCAGCTGAAGATTAAATGGTGGAAAGCACTTGCAAAAGTGGTTTTCAAAAGGCAATTTTATCTGAAGAGATAGCACTTGAAAACTGCACTCGGTAAGCTGAAAGCATTAGCCAACAGCATTGCTGCGTTAAGAGATGATAAGTACCGGTTTTTTTAAAAAGTTATCCTAAAAACCTCTGAGCATTTTTTTACTAGGCGAATAGTACTGCAGGCTTTTGCTTCCTACAGCTTCGAGCAATTTTAGTCATCCTGTCGAAATACACCGTGTCTTTGCATTAATTTTGCGCAAGTTCTGAGTCTGGGATAATAATAAAGAAGAGAATGGAGAAAAAATTAACGCTTTTGGATATGTTCATATGCCCCCTAAAATGTCACCAAGGTGATTAGTCCTGCATATCCATCAGCCTTGCATTTAATTGCTATCTTATTGGAGAATTGTCATCTTAGGATTATATATGCCAATATTCGATTAGCCAATCATAGGACTTTTTGATTCCAAACCCGGCAACTGATAAAGCTGCAGGTCGTAGACTGTGCTACGCCACATCACTAGAGAGAGAGCGAGCGTCGGATGTGAAGGAAAGTCGTAAGGATTTGGATTATGCCTTAAACGTTTATTAAATCAGCGGCAAATCGGAAAACCATCCTATTGTTTTGGCTTACTATGTTTCATGTGAAGTGATATCTAAAGTATTTGTTTTATCTCCTTCGGTACTAAGCACTCTGTCATCATTTACGGTGCATTTGTTTTCTTAATGTGTTTGGCACACCTAGGTGCGGGTTTTAGCCGCGCCGGCCAACTGGACCTTCTCTCGCCTTCAGTCATCTTAACCCTGTCATGAAAACGAATCCAAGTTGGAAGAAGGAGAGAGTGCGGTAGATGTGGAGCAAGTCTACTACCCTTTTAAACTTACTCACGTGCAAGTTTTCGTCCCTGATCTCACCCTGCTGTGGAGCACACAGTGGTTATCGTTGGCAACGATGGTCGAACTTTTGCAGGGAGTAGACTTCAAAGTTCTCAAAGTTATTTGAAATTTTTTGAGAGGTTAATGTGCTGCGAACAGTATTTGATTTCGAACGCGAGGCCCTTTGGAAACAAATATGTTCTTCGGTAACAAGAGCATGAACAGAAACCTGCATTTTAAGTTAATACACTTACCTACTTTTTTATTTAAGTACCTTGTAATATGCTGCATTAATTCAATCGCCCAGTAGAATGCCTACCGTATATCAAAGGACAGGTATCAGCTAATGAGATACCATCAGGCCGAAATAATTGCTACCTCATTATGACCTTTATGTAGGGAGACAGAAGTTAAGAAGTGGGAATTTCGACTGCTGTAATATGAAGTTTATTTGCTCCTTGTTACGGATTTCCGAATCGAATCCATCATCAAAGTCACCAGTAGATGGAGCTAGTTGGCGCAGGGAGGGTCTCATTATCTACAAAATGCAGTTGCTGCATGATCACGCAGCTGACGAAACCAGCACAGCCCGCACTGATGATCAAGTATTCTGCTTGGCGTGTTGATTTTTTGATCGCTGGCATCCGATGCGCCTTTATTCGTGCCTGCTGCTCAGTATAATTCAGGCTCAATTATATCGAGGAGAATACAGTAAAAGATATGAATAAAATTGACTAAGAAGGCCCATACATATGAAGGAATGGTGCGAGACTAGCTACAAAACATGTTGTCAAACAGGACTATAGAGCTGTGAATGTTTAAAAGGTAAAAAAAGTGCTTAAGAATTATAACTGAGGTGATTTTCAGCACTCGCGCTCCAAACAAATCGACCTTGAGCAAACTGCAAATTATCTTGTTGAGCATTCCCCTGTTGACTTAGGGAATTCTTTCAGAATATGTTTTAATTCTGTTTATTAGCTATTTCACAGAAGAGAAGGCTCTCAACGGGCGTGTGTTTTGCGTCAACAATGGACTTATTTTCCCACTTCAAACAAACCGTGCATTGTATTTTGTGAGCATTATGCTACATAAACCTCCTTACTTTTGGAAACTATTTGCGTCGTGACTTCTAAATCTCCATATCAGACTACTAATTTCGGCGAATGTTTATTATGTCCATATAATGATCTCGAAAAATTGCCCGCAAGTTGGAAAAATTGAAATTTCACCATTGGCAAACAGCCTTTTCTGTGTTTTTATACATAATATACTAAAAAGGTGTGCAAGTGCTTGTAGAATTCCTATTTAACCAATTCTACCTCTCAAGTTCCTGTTACTTGTTCTGCCTTTGGAAGAAGTCAAAGTATCAGAAATTTTCTTGTTGATAAAGCATGCAGAAAATTTTGATAATATTTAATTTACCAAGATTCTAGCATACAGTCAAACCTGATTGTAAATTGCTTCCTATTGCCGGTGTGAAATACCAGATTATGTTTTTGATATTTTGGGTTCATGCAGTGTGAACTGCTTGGAATAGGGATATTTCATTTTGCTTCGTTCACACTGAATTTTTACCCAGACTCTGAATATTTGCCCATTTTGTGTGGTACCGACGCAATAAAGCAAAAACTATTTGAATAAATTCTGCTAGGCGGTCATCTGCAGGAAACCCAGATCATTTCACAAGTAATTTTGCGCAAAATTCTGAATTTTAGCGTTTCCTTTAAGGCCTGATATAAATATGCTGCTTAGCTTTTGCCTTCGTGCACAATTTATCAGATTCATCTTTTGAATGGAAGTGATAGGACATTCTTCTAGGCTTTCCAAATTTGTGCAGCAGCGGCCTTCTGACCCACTCTATGGGTAAAACTTGGACAGTATTTATTTTCTGTACTCTCTACTTTTAATGAAGGAACACATTTCGAAGGAGATAACGTCCCTCTCAGTTCATCATTGAATAACTACACTGCCTAAAATTAGTTGAGAGGGTTTGCACACATTCATACTGTTGACATGCTGAACAATTGGAGATTAAATGTGAAGGCTTTTCCGGTTACTTGCGAACTCCTATACTTTGATTTCCATACAATATTTGACCGCGAATCCTCACCCTTGCGAAAGTAGGCGTTGGAATTTAACAACTTTTTCGTAACTAAGACATTTTAGTGGACACAGTTTCCTACCATGCAAGCCACGACATCGCCACACGTTCCCGAGGCACAGAGGAACTAGCGGACAAATGACACATGCCATAATAAAGGGACGAATTTTCGGCTTTAACAAAAATATAGACGACCACCGACCCATTAAAATTTATCAAAGTAGTTTATCAAACACAACTGAGAAAATACATAATTTGGAAATGTCAATGCAAAATATATGGAGTTCGACTATTTTTGATGGTAGTTAGTGAGAGATGGATGTATAACTAGGTAAAAATATTTTGACTACGCAAAGGGAATTGGCTCGGCAGAATAACATTACCAACAAAGACGAGGGGGGGCTGGAATGGCCATTTCTGGCTTACTAGCCGTCCTCGACCAGTCATACCCAAATCCGAGGTGTGCAACCCTTGACGCCCGATGCCGCGACCTGTTGGTTAGAAGCCCAACTTGTCTAACCACTGAGCCACGGGCTCTTTGTCCTGTCGGTTGCGATCGGGTACATAGAATGGTAGGAGGGCGCTCACCGAATGAGCTGCGGAACTCCTACCATTCTATGCATCCGATCGCAACCGACAGGACAACGAACCCGTGGCTCATTGGTTAGACACGTTGGACTTCTAACCAACAAGTCGCGAGTTCGAGCCTCGGGTGTTGCACACCTCGGAGTTGGGTATGACCGGCCGACGACAGCTAATAAACCAGAAATGACCATTCCAGCCTCCCTTGTCTTTGCCGGCAATGCTATTCTGCCTATATCACGCGCTGCTGAGACCGCTGGCGGGGCAAGAGAGACAGCCCCAAGGCACAACGGGACGAGTGAGTTCGGTTGCGTGATCGGCGAGCGAAGTGGTTTGGATTGGGTATCGGTTAATGAATTCACGGCCCACATTTGCAAAATGAGGTAGGTGATTAAGAAAATTTCGCAGTGGTTGACATTTCATGGGTCGGGCGGACGTAGTCATAATACGATAGATTGAATCACTAGTCTAAAAAGTGTCGTTTTGCATTCAAATGACATCACCGTTTTTGAAGATTGCTTTGCCGAAGTTGTTAACTGAGAAGTGCAGCATCCGAATTAAAACGTAGACGAATGACTCAGACCCATCAATTTAATCGTTTTTAACCAGAACATAGAGAGACACCATATTTTATCAAACAGGCGTCTACTGGTACTCCAGCACAGCTCTAAGTCTTCTGAGCGGTGTAAACGTCTATAAGTTAAAAGTTCACGCTTCGCACCAAAGCATATAAAACATAGCAAACGTTTCAGCATGCCTTAAGATATAAGAGTTTGCTTAAGTGACATTTCAGTACTTAACAGCGTAGGGTATGAACACAACCTTGTTCACACACGGTATAACGCAGGCTTTTATTCAAAAATCTCTCCAGTCCCTATGACGATTCAGATGACCGTTTACCAACTGGTGTCCCCTCTTCCCTTTTTAGTTTTCTTCCTATTCTTCTTCTTCTTCTTCTTTTCAGTAAAGAAACTATAATTTTCGTCGGCCTTAAGGCTGAAGTACTCCAATCGAACCCCACGAAATCGTCTGGCCCTGCACTAGCACCTCAAAAACTTGCTAATGAACTGTGCGAACCACTGTCTATCATATCTTAAGTCAGTTGAGGAAAGCCAACTCCCAGAAGAATGTGAGTGTGCATTCATCACCTCGATCTATAAAGGAAATTCACGCATTGCCTGTTAAAATAATTATCCTGTCAGTCTAACTTGCATCGCAAGCATAATAGTGCAGCTTATTATCAACTAAAATTTAATGGGATATCTGGGAGAAAACAAAACATTATGCGATGTTTAATATGTCTTTATTTAAGGACGTTCTTGCCTTATGAGTGTTACTAGCACGAGAAATGGACAAAGAGCGCAGATAAGGGCTATCTAGTAGATGTCATATTTCTAAAGTCCAGGAGGCCTTTGATAGCGTAACCCACAGGTTTCTTCTACAAAAGATTTGGGACATAGTAATTCGAGGAAGAGTGTTTTAATGGATCGGGAGTTTTTTGTTCCTCCAGAGTACAGAGAGTTGTTGTTGTTGGTAATTTCACCTCGGAATATACTAGAGTGGAAAGTGGTTCTGTTTTCGGTCCGATATTCCTCCTAGTTGATGTCAATGACTGTACCAGCCCTCGTGCTCACAGATGACATAAAAATATCGAGTGAAGTCAACTGTGTTGATGGCGCAAATAAGTTGCAATCGGACATCGACAAACTGAGTATTTGGTCAAACAGATGGCTTTTGAAGTTTAATTTGCCCCAGTGAGTGCCCCTACACCTGAACGCCGACTGAAACGTCACTTCAAAACATCAGTATTATATCAACAGGACTGAAGTAGATGATGTAAAAATGCACAGAGATCTGAGTATTTGGACAGTCCCAAATCTGATGCCATAAGAACACTGTTAGAAAATCGTCCATAAAGCAACTAGTACGTTGCATTTAAGATATTTTCTCCTGAACACTTCGGAATAATTTTCGGCATCTTCGTGAGATCTCATCTGGAATATGGAACACCAGCGGTTCCGCCATGGATGAGGGGGGATATTAATCTTCTCGGACAGGTGCAAAGCAGAGCTTCGATGATTAAGGACTGTCTGCAGTATCTATGGTATCATTATAGGTTCCGTGTGCTTAACTTTTTCCTTCAGTCTTCTAGGCCATTAAGCTGTGGTCTGCTCTGGGCATTTTGGACTATCCGTGGACATGGTTGTTCGCTGAAATTGAAGGACATCTTTGAGTTTGCCTGTACAAGGTAACAATGCGACCATCACTACAATGTCGAAAGCGAATGCACGCGATTGGACAACGGAAAGTTTCCCTTCGGCCAACGAGTAGTCCGACCATGGGACTCGGTACTAAGGCAGATGATTACGGCCGACACCACTTTGTGTTTAAAGGAAAAATTGATCACGCAGTCATTCCGTACCGAGTCACAGTGAGCAGCAACATTTGTTTCTTAATATTATTTCGTATTGTGAATCAATCACACTTTAAATGTTTGCAGTTTTATTCCAAGTGTAAATCAGCGAAGCCATTGTACGTAGATAGGGTCATCAAGGGCTCTGTCAGGAAGCCTTCACAGCACGTACATACACAAATCCATCAGTTTTGTATATAACTGTGCCTTTTTGAATTTCGTATTCCAAAAAGTTTGCTTTAAGTCTGAAAAGTGTTCTAGGTTGTAAAACGTCTCAGCCTGCTTGAGAGGCTATTCAGCAATGGCAATAGCCTCTTCAAAGCGGACTTCGAGATCTCTTTTCAATGCTGTATTTTGTGAGCATCCCAAGTCTTCCTGTTAAAAACTAAAGAGAAATACGTGGTTGCTCTGGAAAATGTACGCTGCATGTTGACCAGGAACCTACGTCACTTATGAAAACATTGCTTTTATTTAAAAACCATTGGACTGGGTTAGCTGCTTATATAATTGAAAAAAACTTTTTAAATTATAGGATTTAAAAAAGAACCACTTTTTTGCTATGTGTATTGTTTCTAGGATACAGGACTAAAACGAGGAAACAATCCTTCTAATCAACCACAATTTTTAACGATTGTAATTGTTATGTTAACGAGTACAAGCAAACTTGCCGACATCGTGCGTGCTAATTGTTGCACGAACAGAACTACTGTATTTTCTATTTTTAATGCGAACTCGGCGATTTCTTTTAGTAATTCGCGAATGCTAGTGTTCGAACTTGGGTTGTAACGTTCGTTCATCGGCTTTTGGATGGGAGGAATTAGAAACTTTCAAACGGAAAGAGAATGTGCCACACAATAGCTATTTTAGCTAGACTTACACCGTATTAATTGTGTGCTCTTTAAAAGAAAACCCAAATAAAACTTTTTATTGTTAACTGTTTGAATTATAGGTAAAATCGCGCTTTTGAACTATGACAGCGAAAGTATGTTGGGCCGCAAGAAATATATTCAGGTTAGTAATTTTCTGAGGTATCCGCTAGACAGTTTCCTTTTATCATGATAGATAATTGCGGACAAGATTTGGTTTTCGGCTCAAGGGGAAAGTATTGCCACAGTCAACACACCGCCTTTCACCCAACTCTCCCTCAAATCCCCGCTTTTGATAGAGCCGAAGCTGTTGCTGATTACCCAACTCCCTAACTGCTCCGTTGACAGCCCACAATTACATGCCACACACTCCAAATCTCTCTATCCCTCCTTCTACTCAATCAGCGCTGATTGCTGCGTTGACCCAACCAGACACTAGCGGTTAGATTTTCCCACAGCATAAACGATGTGCTATGTGTCTTGCAGAATTGACTTTATGCATGTGTGGCTACATGCATGCAGTTGCGCTCAGCGGTCAGTAAAGGAAAAAAAGTTGCCTTTAATATCGTTATTGCAAAACGGATGGGTAAAAGTTTTTAACTCTGTTCAGCACTATATGGATTATTTGGCAGAAGTTTCGACTCTGCCTTAGATAAAACTGAATGTCTTTGGAGTGGAATTTCACAAATAAAGCTCCGTATTACATGGACAACCCAATAACTTTGCTTACAAGATCCACAGTTTTGATATATTCCGATCAAAACGTCAAAAAGTGCATGGCATCTCGTTTAGATAATGTCGAGTGGATACGCGTATATGCCTTACCCTTCCAGGACGTGAATGAGTATACTGATTACATTGGGCTACATAATGAAGGGAGCAAAGTCCTTAATAAGTTAAGTGCAATGGACGATACGTATAAGATCTAGATGGTAGGCGATCTTCTAAGAAGCTCATTGTCTGTTAGAAAGAGGCAATACGCGTGTTATAAGGTCTTGTAAGCATCTTGCTTCCTTGACTGCCAAAAACTGCCTGCGGAAAAAATTGCAGTGACGCTGCTAATTTTCTTATGTTGTTCCAATGCTTGTAGGCCACGTGCCACATCTCAGAGCCTCCTAAAATACCTTACTTTTCATCGTCAACAATATTGGATTTATCCCTGGTCCGAACTCCTTCATAAAATTCCACAATAAATATTTGGTTAGATGTTTTTCTGCCGTCGCACCTGAGGTAAACATACTCCAGCCATTTGTAATACGGGACCGGTGGTAATAGGGGTTCTTACAGGTGGGGTCGGGGAACGTACAGGCGACGAGGTCAAGTAGTTTTATGCAAAAGAAAAGCTATTGGGAATGCGCAGTTGTACTTTGAGTGGTTGAGAAATAGTTGCTCTAACTCCTAACCTAGACCCCTAACCCTAACCCCTACCCCTGGCCCCAAACAGTATCACACCCATCAGGTGCGGCTGCATAACCACATCTCACCAAGTATTCCTATCTTGCGCTCGGCGCATGGGGCAATATAGCGAGCTGACAAGCTTTCAGATATTTCTACGATTTCACGGACATTCACAACGGAGTAAGGAGTTCAGAAGCTCCTATTTTCTGAGAGGACTTGCCTTTTTGTAGATCCATCTATCAGGATAAAATCCTAATTAATGGAGACGTTGGTATGTGTGCTGGCGCTTGGAAACGGCAGTTGCAGATTAGCAAACGAATATGAAAACACTTGAACACGATTGATAAATTGAAAACGTTCTTTTCTTGTCCGACCATTTATTACAGATACATATTGGCATGCCATTGTAAAATTTAGGGCGTACTACATCCAGAGAGTTTTCGCTCGAAAACTCTTCCTCCGCGCTGGATCCATTATTTCTTATACTGAAAGGAGTTAAGTAATGAGCATTGAGTTTTAGGGGTTAGAAGACTTGAAGTTGTCCTTTGCTTGCTGGTTCGCTTTAATTCTAGCCTAATCTTCGGCATATTGATGCTCTCACTTCGATAATCGGTCTTATGACACACGCAATTCCTCTATGGTTATTCCGTCGCCTATTTGGCCTACTTCTGAAAGCTCCCTCTCTTTTGAATCCAAATATACATTCTTTTGGAATAATCTTCCACTATAAATTAGGTCATCGCCTAAAGTATCGATATTCAACTCTAAATTCTGCAAGCACTTTATTTAAGAAAGCATAAAGTCATTATTGACCGTTTCGTTCCCGAACACTCCATTTCGGGACTTTGAAAGGACTCCTCCAGGAACGTAATGACAGATACCGCATGCTCTCACTTAGATTTGTACAGTCCCCTGTTTTAATTGGCTACACCCTACTGCAGAGCTGATTTTCGCGGCTATTAATGCCATCGCCTTGTTTCGACCCCAAGCAATCTGTTGATGATCACGGCGGATTCCACCGTTTTCGCCAGGCGCTAGTGGTTTGGTCGGTCAGCAAAGAGCATCATGCTCGCACCTACCCGCGCTTTGATGATCCTCGCCGCCTTACATTTCCCCTCCTTTCTAGGACACTAAGGGGACTGGCCGATAGCGGTGAGTTTCTCCTGTCTCGCTAACTTGACGGTTGTTTTTGATGTCATCCCAAGAATATTATGATCGCATCTGTAACGAATAGGCTCATCCGCTTTAGGAATTCAACCTTGACGAGGAACGTTTCAAATTCTTATATATTCTCACTTGCAGGGCGGTTCTGCTCCACAGGTCATTTACCTTTTAATTCACCTTCTCTTATGGGGCTAAATAAAACGATCTATTTATTTATAGCGACATAGACTAAGACGTTGATTTCAGGCTAACGAATAGTTTGTTCTCAGTGCTACACTAGCGTTATTGGGTCAGCGTTTTAACAGTCTCTGAGCATTTGAATCATTAAGATTTGGGCCGAAATTGTCAAAACTATTTTCGCCTTTATTAAAGTTCTGAAAAATGCAAAAAGGCAATGGCTTACTCGACAGACTAAACTGTCTTTTTCAGGTGGTTTTTAGCATACAGGAGGAGCCATCGATATCCACCAGGGGATGGAATATACACTATGACATATTCTTGTTGCAATTTTGGTAGTGGCATTAGGGCTGAGGCCAGCTTCGTTAAATTCCATTTGACGTTCGAAGTTCACGCTCCCCAGTCATTTTTCTACCCCGGTGACAGGATGTATGGCCGATTCATGTACCTTAGTCCATACTCTTCTAGCTAATGTCCATGACTTTTCTTGTGGCAGTAAATCACACTTCAGGCACTTGATGTGGGTTGTTTACTCAAAGGGCTAAAGTCGTTACCTCGCAAATTTGATTTACATAAAAGACATGACAAGTCTACCGAGCATGATATCAGGAGAGTGTCTACACCTTTTGAGAGGAGAGCGAATTATATGGTAATGCTTTTCGTGCAATTTCATCCGAGAGATAGCGATTCACCATGTGTACGTCCCCTAAAGGTTGGTAGTATAAAATATGGACGACCGTTCTACGAATGCACGGCCAGTAGGAATTGCTCCTCTTGCATGCAACTCCTGTCTGCTGGGTGGTGAGGACTTCCAGGGTAACAAGCACTTTTGACTTGAGCAGGACAGGTGAAACGAATTTCTTCTCTCACTCTTTCTCACACCCCCGCAGTTTGCTGGAGAGTGAAACGTACGTTAGTTATGGCTGTTACCTCGCTATCATTTTCCGGAAACCAGCTATTTAAGCACCTCTAAAACAGCTTTTTTAATGTGTGTGGGAAAACGAGGACCAGTAAACGATATTTATGTTCAGAGCTTGGGAGTGGTTCCCAAGGGTGAACGCCAAGTTAGGCTCAAATTCCCGCAGACTTTTTGCGGACAGAAATCCTGCTGCGTTGGAATGCGGCGTAGTTGCTATTCGGATGTGGAGTCTGTAGACACATTAAGACTTCAATTATAGAAGATTAGTTAGATATAGACATGCATGGGGGACAAATATGAAAGTCTCAGGCTCTTGTTGCAGGGAAGATATGCGGTCACTGGAACGTTAGGTGTATTAGCCTGTGATTTAAAATTCGTACAGGAGT
Source organism: Spirometra erinaceieuropaei (assembly GCA_902702965.1). NCBI lineage: Eukaryota > Metazoa > Platyhelminthes > Cestoda > Diphyllobothriidea > Diphyllobothriidae > Spirometra > Spirometra erinaceieuropaei. Next base: position 307,033 of record CACRXP010000701.1, on the reverse strand, counting down.
ACACCGGCAGACATTATGAGAGCGAAAAAACAAGTGAACAGTTTTTGTAGTCGACCAATGAGGGGGGTTGGGGCGGGAGGGGTTGGTGTCCCCGAATCAGAGTGGTCTCTTTACATGGCTGTGATATGGGTCACATAAGCGTTGCAAGTCGTAGCAAGGAGGGAGGACGGGTATATCAACGTATCTAGTGATAGAGTTGATGCCAACCACACAGGTCTCCCTATTCCGATCAGAAGAACAATGACCCACTGACAAGGAAGTTGTATCATCAACATCTACCAGTTTAGCACTATTCGAAACAGTAAGTTGTTAAGACGTGTTGCCGATAAAGCCGAGGTATGCACGAGTAACTTTCTGGCTAACTGGTCAGGCGCAAGCAAACAATACACCCAGTCTAGGTTGGCTGCTTGTGAATCGAGCCTAGTTCGGTTACTGGTTAAATATGGCTATGGCAGGCGTTCTCCTCCATAACCACGGATCCACCTCCCAACAGCTGTGGACATAAATGGTTCGAGTTACTGGACACAGAAATTAGGGGCCGCTTGTCAAGACAGAACTTGGCGGAGCAAGGAAGATGAGAGTGGACAAAATTACAGCTATCTATAATTTTCAACTAAAATATCCTCCAGCCTACTTTTCTGACTGCGATTTCAGGTGAAAAGGAAGCACGGTCGCTGTGAAAAAAGTTTACTCACCTGACGTTTCAGATTTTTGTAAGAATCCATCATGACTGACTGCATCGGGCAATGGTTCGACGTCCACAATGACGATGTCCACTTCGGTGAGGGCAGAGACGGTTACTTCTAGGTGAAGTAGTCTATGG
>CACRXP010000701.1:278361-305364 GCA_902702965.1 Spirometra erinaceieuropaei | reverse complement strand
TAATATGTTTGGTTTTTATTCGGCAGACTTTAATCCGATGAATCCGCTGTTTACCTTACGCCAATCGCCCGTCATACAGTATGGCTCATGCCGCCTTCTTGTCACGACGGTCGCATGATGGTCACCGCAGTAAACTGGCCGGTGACGCAATGCAATGGCCCACTTTTTCCGGCCCAGCAAGCAGTCATTACACTACTTACTTGCTGTTGACATCGCCGCCCTGCCGCTTTTAGTGACGCCAATCGGGCAAAGGCTAGGGAGAAAGAAAGCGCAAGGCTACTAACTTCACATCAGACTGCAGGGACACAAGGACCGACTGTTACAGCCGCGAACAGAGCTTGTCACGTGTATTTGGAGGCTTGAAATCGGTCGGCCTGTTTGCTGCTTGGTCGACGTCTACCGCATACTCTGACTTTCTAAAGCAGGGATCATTCCGAGTCCATAAGTGAAGCCGCATTATGAATAATATTAACTCACCTCTTAGACCAGAAAACTCGGATACGAGAGGAAAGAAGATCAAGACGTGGCTGGGAAACTCGCTTACTGTTGTAAACCTGTGAACAATGATACGGATTTAATCTGAAGGTAAATACGCGCTACAAGAAACGGAGGCCACATATGGCCTTCCACCTGACCTTATCTCACCTTGGGTTTTACAACTCTTCACCGATACTTACGAAAAAAGTACGGATTTGTGTCATGGTGCTGGAGAGCTATTAGCAACAACACTCGGTATGGTGTTTGTCTCTGTTTGTTTTGAAGACGCCCTTAATTCTGCTGTTTAGTTCGACTTGCTACGGTAAATCAGGATCGGTTTGCAACCATTTGCCTCACTTAACGGTTCTGGCATGAGGAGATTCAGAGGATGTAGTGTTAGCTATTTTAAAGAGTGCAAATTACAGTTTCTGTTAAATTATTAACTCTGTCCGCGCACATAATGGCCAATAATTATTGACAAACACATAGGTTATTGTCTGGTCTGAAAAGTTCTACGTTCTAAGTTATGAAAACCTCTTAAAATCCAAATCTGTTCCTTTGGTACGTAGATGGCTGCTTCCGAATACGGTAAAAAGCTGACCGAAAACTTCTTATAGTTATCGAAGCGGAGCCAGAGGCGACCGAATAGTAGCTGGGACGGTAGAGCACTCGCCAGAACTCCCGTGGTCGACCATCCCACTGTTCCGAGGCGATATATTTGGATTTTAAACTTTAGGGGTTTCAGATGATTTACAAAATCTAAAAAGAAAGTATTTGCTGCTTGGAGGGAGAACAGTGAAACAAGTCTTGCTTTCGCTCATTCAAATAAATGTAGATGCTATACTATTTAATAACCACAGATACTACGAAATGCATTGTTAAAATTCAAATGTCATGAACTGCAAACAATTAGGAACTTACGGACCTCTGAATGGGTGAAAAGGGAGGAAATGATTTTGAGTAAGTCAATGGAATAAGTGCAAATGTCTGGCCTGGGCAGTTATATCGAGTAAAATTGGATTTAAAGATAGTTCTTGCAAAAAACTTGGAACACAACTAATGTAACTCGTTATGACGCGAAAAAGCTATTCAAACCGGTTTTTAGAAGTGTTAAATACCCTATTCCACTAGATAACTAAGAAAGGACGTTCAAGTGTCGCATTTAATTCCCCGGCCATGTGCAGAATCCTTTGGTTGGTGAGGTTTTCTACGCTATAGAATGGTAAAAAATTGAGGTATTAAGGGTCCAATTGATGGGGACCACATAGTGAAAAGAAAATAATCGTAGGAATTGCCGTTAAGTTTGTACGTGAAAGTTATGTGAGTTGAAGATCGAGACTCGTTAGTATTCTCAGTGTGTATTCTATCTATTGACGCTACTGTTGGCTTTACTATTATGACTGTGCTTGTTACTACTACTACTACTACTACTACTACTACTACTACTACTACTACTACTACTACTACTACTACTACTACTACTACTACTACTACTACTACTACTACTACTACTACTACTACTACTACTACTACTACTACTACTGGTGTTTCTCATCCTCTACCGACCATTCAACCCCATTACATTTCGAGCTTTGAATAGTCTGTTTCTGTCGATTAAAATGTTAGCAAAGTTGCTTAGTTCCCCCCTTACTTCATCACTTCCATAAAGAGATTTTTTGTCTTTCAGATCATTTTTCCCATGGGATTAGGCCGTCCTTTTCAGTGCTGGCTTTTCAGCCGCTCCTGTTTTATCTTCTGAAGATGGCTATTGTACTCGAATTTCGGGAAAACTTAAGACTCGGGGGTCTTTGTCGTTTTCATGAACAGGTAAGAGTTGTGCTCTGAACTGTCATAGGGGGGAGAATTGCGCGATGTGCTTATCATTCTTTTCCGACGGTTGAGAGGCATCAAAGGTGAGCAAGCTAATTAATTGACTCTCCGCTGGACGATAACATAATTACGAAAATGAAATTTGCTAACACCAAGCACTTGTTTTATTTTTAATTGCTGCTCTTTCTACTGTGTGTGGGGTGTCTTCGTACATCGTACGACAAAATAAATTAACATGTTCACCATGCTTAGAAGCAGTTTTCGTCGGGGGCAGTTCTAGAAATGCGGAACTTGCAGGCCAGATATCATGTACCTCAGAACCTGGCCTCGGCTTGAAAAATACGACTGGTATGAATCAAGTACTAAGGCCATTCCTACAACCAGCAGGTGTACCCAGGGCAGCTCAACATGTGAAACATCTGACACGACTTCCTGGTCGGCAAGTAGTTCCTTCAATAAGTCTTCTGTAATCTATCTGTGCGTATTTAATGCTGAAATTGTCCGTTGCAGATAAGATAGGCCTGATTAATTTTTGAGAAATTCAGATTAACTGATTTAGTCAAAAAAATTTCGTGACGGTAACAACGACTTTTGTCAAGACATATGTGGACAGGAATAACCTTCACATTAGGCGGAAAAGCGACACCCCCGATGGCCTTAAGTAGGATGTGGATTAACAGTTTATTAAATCAGAACGATCTATAGTTCCACCTGAGAGCCGCTGCCTTCTCGTTGGCGTTATGTGCACAGAAAAGTTGAGTCCGTTTTCTTGATAATCATAGTAAAATGCAACTTTAACGTCTAATGATTCCTCTCCTCCAACATAACAATATAGTCGACATTTCTTTTTGAAGTTACAAAAATTCGCATTGCAGTATTCAGAAGACGAGTTGGCGAACATACGTTGCTTTCGATAAACTTTCCTCAAGACAGCCCAATTATATGGCGACGGTGTACAGTCAAATATGCCAGATATTGAAAAATCGAAAAAAGTTAGTTTTAAAACACAGACGCGGCGAGAGCGTAAGGGCGCAGAAAGTTGCATGTGGTTAGTCAGCCTTTGACCACGGTAAGCGCGGAGCCCGAACGAGGCTCTTCTAGGCGCATAGGTCCGGTTTTCGTAAACTGATTGCGACCGCTTCTGTTGTTGCTAACACGCACTGGCACAGTAGCTTAGAACAGCTCAAGGGGACCTTATAAAGTAAACGAAAAGCTCTGTCGAAGTCCACACAATGCCCTGAATCAACTGCATGCGCAAGAATGCTGCCGCCTATGCTTCTAGTTTCGCCTTCTGCCAGCTGTGCGGGGATGTTCTCGTAGTCTTTTAGATACACGTCGACTCGTACGACCAGTATAACCTGGTCGACAGGAGCAAGCGAATGAATAGATGCACATTGGTGTGGTCTGCGAGGCAGCCTATCCTCACCTTCTACGCGGAAAATAGGGATACTAGAGAATGATACTTGAACTCTTGCTGCTGGGAAGGTTCTCGAGACACCTTGCTCAAGGCGCCTTCTTAGGAGTTTAATCTCAGCGTCTCCTTGAAAAGGAGCTTTGGGGAACAAAGTTTTCTTTTCGGCAGTTACTGTGGTAGGTTTTGCAGATCGTGCGGCAATGTTCTTTACAGTGAAGCTGTCAGAATACCCGTTTTCGCGAAGCAAGTCCTGGATTTCTCTAATCTTCTCCTCGATGCTATCTGTTGAGCAGATTTTTCTAGCTCTTAGTGCCAAACACAGAACTAGATTTCGTTTTTGTTGGAGGGGTACGAAACGGGCGAAGTTCGTGTATTGCCTAGACCAGGCTTTCTTCGATAGACGCTTCTTTGGACGCTATTATCAGGTCTCCTGTTTAGAAAGACGTCTAAGAAAAATAATAAACCGGCCGATTCCATCTTCAATGTGAATTTGATCGACGGATGTGCCTGATTTACAGCATTTAAGAGGGCAGCTACGCCTGTTTCTGCAATGGCAATCGCAAAGATACCATCAAAGTAGCTACCGTAATGTTTAAGCCTGCCAGTCTGCTCGCTTAGTTGAAACCTCTCTAGCTTGCCCATGAAGACATTGGCTAAGATAGGGCACGAGGCGAGCCCATAGCAACTCCGTCTATTTGTCTGTAGAGTTGAGTCACCAAGGCACCGAGTTTTTCACAGTTGAGTCAAAGTGAATGATAAGGGAAGTATTCGACAAGTACTATAATATTTGATTGCAAGTCAAAGTGGATATGCCCTCATTACTATGGTCTGGTAGAGTGACCAGTCAAACGCTGGATATATTTCTTTTCTGTTTCTATCTTCTTTTCTGTGGCAGGTGAACCGACAAACTATCTGTAGTGTTCCATTTCAGACAGTTAACATGAAGCAGGATATCGGAGAAGGATAAAATGGTCTAAAATGACATATTCTGATTTGGTTAACACCATTAGTCTGAGTTAATTCGACCACAGCGCAGGAATATCTGAGGCTTCGTCTTTCTCTCTCTCTCTCTCTGGCACAACTAGTCACAGATCTTATTGATCTATAGATTAGGCCGCGGGAACTTATTTTTGCGATTTTGTTTGCAATTATTTAAGGCAAATGGGTTATAAAAGGCGCTGTATGTATTAAAATCAATCAGTCGCAGAAAGTGCTTCCTCGGAGGGAATCGGACCACTGACCTCACGACTTCGTGTCCGGTATTCTGGTCGAACCAGAAGGGGCGCGCCAACCAACGGTGAAAACGGCACGGCGATCCTACTTTTCACCTGGTGTCTCTACTTTAGCACAGCATTCTCCGGTCTGGTCCGATTTTAGGACTAAAGTCAGGATTTCAGAATTGGCGCACATTTGGGGCTGAACAAAGTTAACTACATAGCGGAGAGCAATGAATAGTCGAGAAGGATAACTAGGTGATTTTCATTCACCTCTCAAGCTCACCTATTCAACGTACTGACGGAAACTGAACAGAGTTAATCCATAGTAACAGCTCCGTTCTTGGTTAACGGTGCTCATCTTCGATGCTGGCAGACTCTATAAAATTCCTAATTCCCAATTGTTCGCTCAAGTGAGCAACGGGAGAGGCCTGTATGTACGCAAACCTGACTTTTAATCGGCTGTGGCTGAGAGTTTAAGAACCTAGTCCAGCTTTTCCGGCAGTGTTTACTGCACGTGCTCCTATCGCCCTCCAGCAAACTCTCTCGGTCGAAAAGTTCTTAAAAGGTTCTCAATTATTCACGCGTAGGTGACGTTGCCTGAAGGCAGGTTGAGCGGCTTGAGAGTGGGAGCCTCGGTGGCATTAATTCATCTGCGAGCGCGCACCGGCATATTTAATCGAATCGTCCATGCATGAAACTTTGTCTCCATCGGCTTCCTCCTCTAATTAGTTAAGTCAAATTTGCATAACACCTACAAGGACCATTTGCTTCTTGTTGGGGCGCAGTCCCTGTTGAGCGGCCGACCAGTCCGTAACACCCTAGACAAGTGAAGACAATGGTGTGGGTTAGAGTTTTAGAACCCAGAGTCAGACCGATTCCCGTCTGCCGCATAAAATTACCCAGTGACAGAAATTTGTGGCCATCTGCAGAATCGTGCTACCTCGAGTCTTTACTAACTCCCTCCTGTGTTGACTTACTTCTAGGCGAAAAAATAGACCAGCCTTATTACATCAGGATGTAAAGGCGCTGGTAAGATGTGGTTATGTAGCCTCACCTGATGGACGCCATATTGTTGGGGTTTCTGTTAGGGACTAGAGCAACCATTTCTCAACCACTCAAAGTACAACCACGCATTCCCGATAACTTTTCTTTTGCATAAAACTACTTGACCTCGTCGCCTGTGCGTTCCCCGACCCCACCTGTAAAACCCCCCATTACCATCGGTCCCGTATTTCAGGCGGTTGGGCTTTGTTAACTTCAGTTGCGGCTGTATAACCACAACTGACCAAGGCGGTACCTGGGAAATGGCGTCTTAACGAGTTGGATGAACCACTGTAGGTATGCCTGGTAGGTATACACAACAGTTCCCGCAGGCTTTACAGAAGGTTACTTCCGCGTTTACCTGACTCCTTACATGTGGTGGTCCCACAGTAGGAGGATCAGGTGGGGATTGCTACTTGTTGGGCTCAGATATGGCTTCCTCGGTCCTCTGTCTGCTTCTGCCGGTTTCACGTCGGCGATAGGAAATACGGGCGTAGATCGCTCCCCCATCTATACAAGAAAATCCATTTCCGTGTGCACTTTCCAGAAAGCACTGCGTTCCTTTCTAACAAACTTACGTGCACAAACGCTCTGTTAATCGAGGAGACAACAGGACAACTGCCACTCAGATTGACCTGTGCGACTTTCTAGCGTTTAAATGTCTGCCTTTCCAGAAACAATTGCTCACACCACAACAGAGGATGGGAGAGAAGCTTCCCGTATGTATTTAATGAACCGTTACTGGGACACCGCACGGGTAATGGTGTCCAGAGACTTAAGTTTAAAGCAGCTACTCGACAGTCAGTTTTTGGCAAACACCAAAGTCTTTAAGCTCAATTTCAGCGTAATCGTCCAGTCAATGTCTCGTTACCACATCTCCTGTGATGAAACGTGCAAAACGTCAGCAGTCTGTGTATGAAAGCTCAGCAAAAACTCTACAATATACACCAGTTCGTTTCTCATCGAAAAACGTGGAAATAATATTTTTATTTCAAATTCAGATAAAGGATCCGATTAAAATACAGATCCGTTAGACACTTCTGTTTTCCGTCTTTGTGCCCAAGGGTCGACAGGTTATATTTGTTCGTTCCTTATCCCTCCAGCCTATGAGTTTATCAAAGCAATTTCCAATAACCCACCGGACTAGTGCATATTGTTGGATAGTGTATTGAGCTTGTCAACTTTTTCAGCTTAAACCAAAACTTCGAAAAAACTTAAGTGCGCATTAACCTGAGGACTAAATTTTGGGGAACTTATGATTTCCAGTTAGCTAACAAAAATGGAATGAGAGTTCGTCTTTGTTTTCTGCGGGCGGCAGGGGTCTAGATGGCTGCAGATCGCTCTAATGCAATTATCCATTTTTTTTCACTGTCACTAATGACGGTCCCATCACCCCACTGTAGCTGACCGCGCCGCGCTCCTCCTGTCTTAACCTATGCGGCTCCATTGTTTCGGGTTCGTCCTTGTGGTCCACTCGTCTCTTAATAAATCTCAATCACAATTTGCATCTCTTTGTTGCTGAGAATTGCGAAAGGCTTTTCAGGCTCATTCTCCTCATCCAAACAGACTACTGTTGGTTAGCGGTATGACGCCGCTTCTTCCATCCTTTACAAATAGGGAAGAAGTTGATCACTCGTTGGAACTATGAAAGACAGTGCTTTAGCAGGTTAGAAGGTAGGACGAAATATTTGCAGTGACGCAGAGTGATTCGGCCAAAGGACGACGACCAAGTTACTTGGGGTTTTGTCAAAAAAAGAGTTAAACCTGCAGTCGCCAGACTATTTTTTCGAAAACTGACAAAGTCGAAAGAGACACACTATGTCATGATGCACGGCAGAATAGTCAAAACGCTGGGTGACCATAAAACTAGGTGAAAAGGTTTTACAGTGGCACGCAATGAACGTTCACAGTACATTTAAATTAGCAGCGAAAACGTCGTCTTTAATTTTTTGGCGTTGTCGGCAAAATACAGTCAACCTACTGAAAAATATGGAGAAGTCTGCTGAGTAACTCTTTCCGGGATTTGAAATAATTGGGCATATCTGTATGAATACGGCCACACACTCAAGTTCGAGAATCGAGTTTGACAATCGTGTGAGCCGCGGGCTGCCTGAGTCAAAGTTCACTGACCCGCCTCCTATTAATAAGTGGAGTGATCGTCCTCTTTCATATACAGTGATGAGACAGCCTTGACAGATTGCAGATAGAAGCGAATAGGCGAGTTCCAGGAAACAGTTAAAATCAAGAAGATGCGATTGTTAGAATATAAAGTCTATTGGCGTGGTGATTCGGATTGTCACTCGAACCCATCATGAGAGACGGGCGCAGAAAAGGGTATAAGGGGTCAAGGAGCGCAGTATCTATAGGACGCATTTAATAATTAACAGCACTCGCGTTCATCGCTGGGGGTCGTATTTGAGGCGATGATAGAATGTCGGCCCATACCCGTGTCGACAATGGCCATGATTTCACCACCATTGTTGCTTATTGGCCTGACGATTACTCGGCCACTCGGTTCACCGTCATAGGAACTGCTGGTTCCCGCGCCATCCCCCTGTGTGACTAATTATTTGCTCGGACAAAATCGCAGCACAGAATAGGGAGGCGAAAGGTCACTGCTCTTGGTAACTGAATGCGGGCCGGAAGGCCATGACCCACGGTAGGTGGGCTAACTCGTGAAATATCAACCGAAATTTCAAAATGCGTTTTCGTTTCGAAAAGGTGAATTAAGTAGGGTTGTAAAATTAAGCATCTCGCAGCATAACTCGATAATAATTCGGTTACCTCAGGATGACGACCTTTGAAAGAACTTCTTTCCGACTGTATCCAAAAACTATACTCTGTAAAAATGACTTCTTAAGAAGCATGCATTTTGTCATTGATTTTCGATGCCCTTAAAATTTCAATTATATTTCATGGAAAACATGAATAAAAATATTCATTCTCTCGCTCATTCTGTAGAAACTGGCGTCTTCTTTCAATTTTATACTCGAAGTAAGGGTATAATTAGGTTTTAAGAAGTTTCAAATTGTGGAATTTTTAATACCGTGAAATGGCCATTCACAAAAGGTCATGTGTCTGCATTCACCTATGCGGCTTGTAAAGTTAACAATATGGCTCAAATCCACGGCTACATTTTATGAACCCTATATAGTCTCCTCTTAATACCGTATATAAATGTATGGTTTTTTCACACGCGGAAAATATACGGCTTGCATTTTGGAAACGCTGAATGCGGTTGTAACGGCAGGTCAGGTTCAAAATTATTCGGGAATTATAAAATTTTTTCCAAACCTAATTAAACCCTTTCTTCGAGTACAAGATTGGAAGAAGACGTAATTTTCTACCGAATGAGAGAGAGAATGAATAGTCTTATGCATGTTTTCCATGAAATATAATTGAATTTTTAAGGGCATCGGAAATCAATGAGAAAAATGCATGCTTCTTAAGTAGTCAGTTTTTACAGAGTCTGTTTTTTGCATGCAGTCGGAAAAAAGTTCCTTTGAAAGCCGGCATTCTATGGCAACTGATCTATTATAGAATTACATTGCATGATGATTAATTTTACAATCCCACTTAATTAACCTTTTCGAAACGAAGACACATTTCGTAATTCCGGTTGACATTTAATGAGTTAGCCCACCTACTCTAAGTAGCTCGCAGCTCACGCGGTTGTCACCCCATGCGAGAATTTCGGCCTCGTCTAACCGAAAGTTGTGGCCGGGTCCCGTCAAATAATTAGCCCCTCCAGGGGCGCACAGGCGAACACTGTTTCCAACGTCAGGGCCAGTGAAGCACATGGTCGAGTAATCATCCCGCCAGCATCCGAAACTGGTGATGAAATTGCAGCGATTAACAACTCGAACGTCGGTCATCGAACAATCATCACACAAAGGACAGCCGTCCTCGGTGAAAGTGAGAGATGCTGATTCGCATAGGTACGCCGCAGCGCAGCAACTGCGACCTATGAATACTTCGGTCCCTTGTGCGTGAAGTACCCACATCTGATGTTGGATTCGAACATGAATCCGAAGCGTTGCAAGATCGCGGCTACTTCTCAACTGCCTCCTGGATCTCGCATTCCCACTTATACCGACTAAAAAACTCAAATCTCCGGAAAAAATTAGTCCTGTGTTTCGGCCTGAGACTTGGGTTAATTATTAAAGAATAAACACTTGCCAATTTCAATACTCACTCATGGGAAACTGATCCAGTCCTTGTGCACGGCCTGGTGGATGGATGACAGGAGTTCTAGCCCATAAAAATGGCGTCCGAGGATCAGACCCCTTGCTACTGAATGCATGTCTTACCACGGAACCCGGTTTTGTCCGACCCATACGGAACGATTCGTCAGTCGGAGCCCGGGGGACACGTTCTCACATCCCAATCCCTGTGGTTGCGAGAAACCAAAGTTCTCTTGTTTATATTTTCCTGTACAAATTTATGAACAACTGCAATTTCGTGCATGAAAAGCATGCATTTTTCGTGCTTTTTTCCGTCTTGACTCCGATAGTTGCAGAAGGAGCTGCTAGTTGACTATATTCAGAGAAAGAGGAGTTCATTAACTTTGCTGCACGTACTTACGCACGACCCACCGTTCTCTTTTTAAGTGTGCCCAGACTTGTCTCTTCTTCTCTCAATAAATACATACCTTACTAACAAATATAAAGACTTTGGAAAGTGCTGTATATCCTTCTACTGCTAATGCCTGTCTGGGTCATATTTTACAACATGCGCATGCGCTTGCACCGCCTGTGGGAGCACTATCTATGAGGTTGGTTGACATTAATTATCCATTGGCCCGTGTTAAAATTGGTTGAAGAAACTATTCAGAAGACATTTTACACTTACATTTTGCCAGGAGGGTGCCTTGGAGTCAGTTCATAACGTCATTTATTAAACAAACACAAGGAAGTATATACTTAACAAGTGCAGCTTAAACTTCCGGGTGCCGAAAATCACCCAATGAACAGGGTGCAATGAGGTCTCCGGGACAGGAAATAAACTCCCCCATCTATTCACGCAAACATTTGCGTAGTATGCTTTCAGCTTCAAAGGGCAAACAGCTTATTATTGAGATCTGTAAACCTGGCAGTAAGTTGCTTTCTCCACGCCAGGAGGGAGCTGCATCTTTACAATCACTTAAGATACTCACTAATGTGAAAAAGTCATCGTGATTGCGAGGTCGGTAGATAAAGAGTACTCTGTTTCAGGACAAGAAACACTTCAAATAAAAGTCTATTATGTTCATTAAAAGCTATAGCAAAAACCGACCGAAAAGTTGGGAATAGTCGTCAAAAGCAGCACATTTTCACTGTCATTATCCACTCGAGTTACAAATAATGACGTAATTCTACAAAAGAAGGATGATCTTACGGACAAATTATTGTGTGTGTGTGTGACGGACGCTGATCAGAATCATGGTAGGGCAGGTGTGACGGTGATCGTCAGAGAGGAGCTTATTTGTTCGAAGCGGTAGATTTGGCCGCCTCTGGAGACGCAGTAAAAACTGCACAACTTTGCGGTAATAAATGTATTTCAGATAGCTGGGGGGCATGTTGTCTCTATAACACAGGGACGGGTTCTCGAATCGTGCTAACTCGCGGGTGTACGAGCTGTCTGCTACCGCGCAAAATCATCCACACCCCACGCCTTCATCTCCCCATTCTCCTTCCCCGCCCTTCCTCTCTCTCGCTCTGTCTGATGTCTATTCAGCAGTGCAATGTTGAACTGATAAGCATCGCAAGAATTGTGGAATGGCAAACGTTTGATGACAAAAACCGCCCAGTGGCAGTGGCAATTTTGCTTGCCAGAGCGATGGAGAACGCAGTTAAATCCCCAATTTCCCTCCAAAACCATAGATAAGACTGCTTTTTGTAATAAAATCCGTGGCGGGCAGCGGAACAGACTGCATAGTTTCCAGTACTTTAGAGTGATACAATTACAAAATATAATATCATTTGTTTAGTCGGTGACGAATCTAGCTGGAAATACTCGCATAGTTGAAAATAAATCTTCCTATCCATTAGTAGAACACGTACCTATAAGACGTTTTTATTCAGCCCTACGAGTATTGCACAGTTTGTGTTGATTGGTCTGTTTGATGGGCGGCTGACCGTAAGTAAGACCGTTCATCCTCTGTTGTCTTCAAATCTATGTTTAATGTCGACGTATGGAATGATAACCAGATTAAGCCAGCGGCGACTTTTAAATTTACGAAATAAACAGTTAACAATCAATTGTCTATAAGGATGGTCGCTTATTCATTAATAGGGTGCGTAGGTAGATTCGAAATTTCATCCGCTTACAATTATTAAAAAGTTTTTAAGTCTGTCATATGATAAAGAACAGTTTTATGAGGAAATACTGTGAACAGGCCATCGCGAAATTTCGCGATTGTGATACCCAGACAGGTTTGGAGTAATTAAAAAGCAGCAATACATTAACGAACGATCCCGTTTTAACCGACTTTGAGCAAATCAAAGGGGTCACTGGAATTAAGTACTTCCAAGTCATATTTTTGCACAACGCTATCCTGATTGGCGGAATTGAACTCAGTGTTCTCCACTCCCTAAAATTTCATAACTGAATCAGTTTGTCTAGTTGTGTGAGGCGAAACTGACAATAGAATGATAAAGTTTAAAAACCCAGCGCTTTCACATAACAGCAACAGTCCGATCCCAGACTGGGTCAGGAATTTGACGACTGCGTATTGCCAAGTAAAAATACATTAACTTCAGAGTGCTTTCCTGCACAGCAAGTCCCAATCTTTCATACAAACTCCTCCACGTTTTTATAGTATCATATAATTTGCCTAGAATTCTCCTGTTACGTCTGTTTATTCAAAAAATGAACGCATGATTCACTCGACTCAAAGATTTAACTTTATTCTTAATCAACTTGAATTAAGTCAGTTTAAGTCAGTTTATTAAGGGAATTAGGCTTTCGCCCTTGAGCTCTCTATTCATATCGATAAACAGAAATAAAGTCATCAATTACATCAGCAAATGTGGAAAGTTAAGAAGTTAACGGTAAGTGTGAGCCAGACGCAAACTGCCGCCGCTAAAACAATCGTTATTATATGTACAGTAGTTTCTCAACAAATGAGCATCTAGTCTGAACTTAAAGGATTCGACACTTTCGGAAAGAACCACCGCATCAGGGAGTCCGTTCCATGCCCCAACGACCCTGTGAGAGAAGGCGTTCCGTCGGACGTCCGAATGAGCCCGCTTCCTCTGCAGTTTGAAGGAATGACCACGCAGACGGTCAGTCCCGGCCAATTCGAAGAATTCATCAAAGTCTAGGGCGCACTCACGGCCTCTGACAATCCTGTAGGTTTGAATGAGATCGCCGCGCAATTGTCTGTAATTTAGAGGAAACAGATTTAGTTCGGTCAGCCTGGTTTCGTAAGGCAGATGATGAAGGTTCTTGACCATCTTCGTAGCCATCGCCTGTACTCTTTCCAGTCGTTGATAATCTTTCTTCAACCACGGTCGCCAGGCCGGGACTGCATACTCTAAGTGAGAGGGGACGAATGTCTCATAGGTCTTTCCGAACAGCTCTTTATCGATCTGCACAAATCCTCGCCTCAGCGCAAATAACACCCTTATCGCACTTTTGGCTGCCCCTTGACACTGTGATGATGGCTTCAGCGAGGAGGTCATTATGACGCCCATGTCTTTCTGTTCCACAACATTTGCAAGGGGCTGCCAACCCAGGACGTATTGAACGGAATCGTGCTCCTGACTGTTCTTTTTGGTGCGGAGTCTCAGGACCACACATTTGTCCACATTAAAATTAAGGAGCCAACGAGCTGACCAGCTGTTCAGGCGGTTGAGACTGTCTTGAAGCGCGTACCTGTCTGCGGCAGATCTGATGGGTCTCCACAGCTTAACATCGTCAGCAAACATGATGGAGCTGCATGCAAGGTCGTCGACGCAGTCGTTAATGTAAACCAGGAATAGCAACGGTCCTAAGACGGAGCCCTGGGGTACACCACGTAGAACGGGGGTAGGAGTTGAACTTGAGGCCTCAATGCACACGGTTTGTGATCTCCCGGTAAGAAAATCTGTTATCCATGTCAGCAGCCTTCCTCTTATCGCAATTTCAGAAAGTTTGTGGATAAGGCGTTTGTGTGGGACGCTGTCGAACGCTTTCTTGAAGTCTGTGTAGATGACATCGACCCTACCATCGTTGTCGAGTGCGCGAGTCCACTGCTACGTCGAGAGCAATAAATTGGAAAGGCACGAGCGGTTCTGTCTGAAGCCGTGTTGCAGGTCTGAGAGTAAATGGCCCTGCTCCAGGAACTTCATTGTTGTTTTCTTAACTATGGCCTTCATTATTTTACTGCAGATACAGGTTAGACTAACAGGCCGGTAATTGTTAGCATTAGTGCGAGCCCCACCCTAGTATATCGGAAAGATATTTGCTGTCTTCCATTCCGATGGCAGCCTCCCTACTTCGAATGACGAGCGGAAGATGTATGCCAGTGGTTTGGAGAGTTCATTCGACAATTCTTTCAAGAATTTGGCCGGTATATTGTCCGGACCCGAGGACTTTGTTTCTGTGAAATTGTTCAGCTCCCTTTCCACGACAGCTGTCGGGAAGAATATGGAGTTAAGCACGGGACCAGCAGTCTCAACAACACTGCTGGCACTACGACTGCGAAACTTTGTTTCTCTGGTAAAAACCGAGGCAAAATACTGTCCTAAGTGTTCGGCTTTCTCGCTGGTCTCAATGATCTCTACACCCTTATCATCCTTCAGTACCGCGGCCGGGTCCTTATTTTTCAGTCTACTGTTAAGGTAATGAAATAAAATCTTGGGCTTCTGTTCAGCCTGTCGGATACTTTTGGATCCATACCCCTTTCGTGCTTGAGGGATACATTTTTTGACTGCATTTCGTTGACGACGAAATTCTTCGAAATGCGCTGGTGACGCAGTTTACCTGAACATTTTCCATCTTTTGCTTTTCTTCCGTAGCTGCCTATTTAGTTCCTTAGTTAACCAAGCAGGTCGACTAGTTGTTTTTGTACTTTAGGTGGACAACAGCGCCGAATTAGATCGAGTGAAATCGTCTTAAAAGATCTCCAGTCGTCCTCCGGATCTCCCCTGAGTAATTGGCCCCAATTCACGGACAGCAATTCATTCTTCATCGTATGAAAATCTACCTTCCATATATTAGGTTGGCCCTCTGTTCTCTTCTGGAGTTGAGAGAAGAGCGAGTAATCCCATAGTAGCGTAGTATGGTCACTTTTCCCGATAGGTGCATTGGAATACTCTTCGTCGATATTAGAGAAGTCTTTAGTGAAAACTAGGTCTAGACAATTCGTTCTCTGGTTCTCTCAAAATCTTGTTGGTACCTTCACATGTTGCGCCAGAGAAAGATCGAGTGTAAGGTCCAGTAGCTTATTGCTGAAAGAGGCTGACCCACCGTTAACTGCCATAGTTTCCCACTTTATTGTAGGTGCATTGAAATCCCCAGAAATAAGTACCTCATGGTGGCTAGCTACGTCTTTGACTAAACCAAATGCGACTCATTAGCTGCACTCAGAAGATTTGGTGGCCTGTAAATCGCCAGAAATTCTAGATTTTGTGCATTGCTCTTCTTTATCTTTATCCAGACGGATTCATATTCAAGGGGAAGGGTGTGGGCTCTTTCAAATGCCGAAATTCCTGCCCTTATCCCACTACCCCTCCGCCCTGTCTATTTTGACGGTCTCTACGAAAGAGCTGGTAACCCGGTATCGAAATCTCAGCATGCACGATTTCGGCATTAAGCCAAGTTTCCGTTATGGCGATGACGTCGGGGATTCGTTCTGATACTATCGCGTTGAGTTCGTCGATCTTCGAAACGAGACTATGAGCATTGGTATACAAAAATCTCAATTTGGCACGAGCAACTCCGACATACAGACGTTTATCCATTTCCTTTGATTGAATGCAAAAGCCGGTCGGAGTTGATCGGGATGAACTGCTTTCCATAACCCCTAAGCTGTTAGAGTTATGGGCTTTCTCCAGAGGAATGGCCCCTGGACGCGTATAATTTTTCCGTCCACTATTGTGAGATTTGTCTCGCCCAGACTCGACCGCCTGAGGACTTCCAATTTGAGCCCCCTCCATGTTCCTCGCTCCGCGGGTGAAAAGTCCCGCTGAAAAAAACCGATGGATGGGCATGTTGAAGCGCAGATTTCCTGCTCAAAAGTAGCTGCGCTTGTTCGTCATTCTCAAAGACAATTTTTAACGGTGTCGGTCGGTCTGATTCATGTTTTGAGTCTTTTGTTTGGCCCATCATGAATGTCAATAACCATAACGGTTGGTCAGTCAAACCACCTATTCAATCCTGCTGAAATGCACAAACCATATTGCCCTAAAGAGCAAAAATATGTCCGCCAGTCGACTAAGACAACGAAAAGAGAACAAAAAAATGTCTGCGAATAAGCAAAAGTATCTTTCTTCATGAGGGAAATAAGACGCAAACGAAAGCTCCTAATTAGGTGAAAGTTGGTAAAACTTAACAAAATATAAATGTACTTCGCAGGTTCCTCGTTCAAGTGAACATGGTTGTTGCACATCGTCCCATTTAAATGCGATAAGATAATCAGGGGCTTAATTGCCATTGCGTTGAGCTCGATGAAAGGAACAAAGGAGACTAATTCACACGTGCTTTTAAGTTTTTGCCCTCCTCCTAACTATCACTGCATACTTCGGGTGATTTTGAAGAAACCCCGTGTCCATGCTCAAAAGGATTTTCAGTGCCAGCTTCCCCTTGCTGGCGTGACTAGCACCGACTAAATGCCTCGTTATCGAGCCCCTCTGAAGATCGTTTTATGCTTTCAACTGTCAGTGAGGAAGTTAGTTGGTTAATCGTCCTGCCAATTGCCTTCGTATGAACCTAGTGTGCTTGCGCCTATAAATACATTTAAACTAAAACTTAATTGTGCCTGTGTATGTAAGACATTTATGGGGTCCAGCCACATATAACAAAATAACTGCACCACAGAGCCCAGAAAGCGGTCCCGAAATTAGATGGTGTCATTAATTTCTGTCTCATTGGCTACCTTCGTCTAGTTCAAATATATGCGGACACATATACATTATCATTTCGGTCGAAGTCAACAATTCCACCAAAATCTTGGCAGCCAATTTGGAGAGTAATACGGTTTAAAAAAAGTTGCAGACTGACAAAACCACAAAATCTGAAAGCGTTATCCAGCTTTCTATCCCGTACCCTACGTAGTGTTTCGGCTACTTTTTCTCGTTCGGTCTTGCAATAGTTACATCCAGGTGGTCATTCTTCTCCCAAGTCTCAAGCCGCTGCGAAAACAAAGGTAGTAATAAATCATGGAGGTTCCATTTACGAATTGGCTAATTACAAATAGGTGGCATAGGGGATGTCAAAAATTGATTTCTCTTTGACTAAAACACCTATTTAAGCCGTCTTTTGGATAATTTGAACATCTTGTCATTGCCCGTTGGCTTACGGCTTCGGTAAAAATGACTAGCCCAGAAGTAGGCAACCAAAGCATGCCAACGAAAGTGCCGCTAAGATACCGTCACTTAATCTTTGCATACATTTCATTTGATGGAGCACAGAACTTAAATTACTGTTTGCTTATGTACTCCTTCATTCACGAAAATCCAAAAAGTAGACAGTTTAAAGCATGAATAAATACGGTATAATGAGCGGTTGCACGGTTTTGCAGTCGGATGTGACTCGAAGATGAAACTAACAGCCTGTTTTACTAGTAAGTTACTTAGTTTTGGCTTTCTTAACGAAGAAGACATGCACTCCCAGAATGATAAATGCTAGAGAAAGCTGGTCTTCATCCGGGAAACCTACGCCCTTGCATCCTGACTCGGATTTCTCTCGAGTTTGGGGCCGACCTCGGTAAATCCTTGCATTCTTTAATGTCTACGAAGAACACCGCGCTTGCTCTCTGTGAGCTGTTGGCCTGCCTTCATGCAAGTTTCTCGAATTTATGTGGAGGCCAATTTTTACGTGAAGATGTGAGAACATGCGCATAGTGATGGCAGAACAGCGCTCATTACTCCCAAAAGATTTCGACTGGGAAAGTGACGAGATTTCGCAAACCAAATGCAACGCGAAATGTGCTTTATCAATGTTAGCTTTGACGCTAATGCTAGGGTCGGTACGTACGCCTTCTGTTTCACAAGTCGAGCTCTTTTGGAGAGTGTGAATTCTTACGACGGTCGTTGACAGATGGACC
Organism: Spirometra erinaceieuropaei; assembly: GCA_902702965.1. Lineage (NCBI taxonomy): Eukaryota > Metazoa > Platyhelminthes > Cestoda > Diphyllobothriidea > Diphyllobothriidae > Spirometra > Spirometra erinaceieuropaei. Next base: position 287,156 of record CACRXP010000701.1, on the reverse strand, counting down.
CGCAGGCTGGTGTCTGTCCACCAAATACGGATGCAGGCAGAAATCCCAGTAATTTCCACCTTCTCAACCAAATGTACATCTGAGTCAGACGACCTCAGACGATCCATATTTTTATTAAACATTTTCCCCAACTTCTGGATGCTTTCCGAATATTGAAGATACTTCGGGTCATCATGCGTATAAATATTTGACCTCTTGAGAAAAGCTTCAATTTATGTTGTTGGCATGGGTTTATTTTCTGCGAATACGTACCTTTCTCAGTCAAATGAAGATCGAAAAACCACGGACGGAGATGGGCAGGACAAAGTGTCCTGCCGTCATCCGTGCCATCTGATATGACATTTAAGTACCTGGTAATGCGATGTATCACCACCACCACTACCATCCTCGTTGTTATCACAATTGTCACCACCATGACAATAACTATCACCGTAAGCATAATCACTCTCGCCGATAACTTGAAACGGCCGTATTGTGCTCAAGCTTTAGTCAGCACAGTCTGCTACGCCGTTACGAAGGGATAAGTTTGAAATAAGTGTTTAGGACGTGAGTTAGAAAAAGGCGCAGAAAGGTTTACATAACCGAGTACAACTAACCGGCACGTCTATCTCTAACCAGCGATAAGCGGATTGTTTCCGTTAAAGAAAACAGCTGTACCACTGTTGGAAGTGAGCACTTAAAGCCTTATTTCGGTAGTACTTGGCCCTATATCATTTTGAGTTCATTAAGTAGCACTTTTAGCAAGTTTATGCCAAGCAGTTGTCTTAAATTTAATTAGATTTTATTGCTTTACTGGCCCCATGGGAACCAAGGCAGTAAATGAGCCCCGATTACGCTAGAAAGACGAGTGTGAGAATATTGATACTCTTTTGCCAAGGCTCTTAATTTTGTCCGAAAATAGGACATTTGAGTTTTTGTGCTCCTGATAAATGCGCCCTCATAATTAGTTCCTTTAAAACGTTTCCCGCTTTATATGGATACTGCTTATGACGCTTTCAGTTTTCTTTAAACATATAACAATGACTGACATGGTGCATCCTTCAGTCTTTTGTCTGCCGGAAGACAGTGATCATAGGTAGCTTCGAAAATATGACTGAATCTCTCATTTGTACTCATTTTGTTTTTTGAACTATGCTTGCCTCGAGTACACAAGTGAAATATAACCTCGAGGTCCTAGTGATATCATCACTTTGTAACAGTTATCTGTCGAAAGCTGGAGTGGAAAATTTGCTAATAGGCTGCAACTTTATGGCATAAATATGGACATCTTGAATGCTCAGGGACACATATTGCAGATAAATGTCTTTCTGGAGTCCGCTACTTCTCAGTGTTCCACCGAGTTTTGGGGAATAGTTAAGTTCATTAGTTCTACCGTTGCAACACCCTACACTGCTCAGGTGCAAGTTCTCTTATGTACCTTACCAGCAGTCTCACAGCTGGCAATCTACATATTAATAACCTATTCCGGGTTGGATTGCCGAGCTGAGAAGAGCATCTTCTGGGGACACTGGGATTGGTGGTTCCCAAACCAAAGTGAGGGCGAATCCAAGGGCATAGTGTAGGTCTCTAACGTTCCCTATGCCAGAAAACAGATAACTGTTTATCTCCTCGTCTTACGTAAAAAGTCATGCATAAGGCCTTTTCCAGATAAGTGGCTTCGAAAAGTGCAGTGAGCAAAACGGCCTGTATAATTGGAATGTAAAATGGTAGATATGCATTGCTATCACCCACAGCGTCATCGTTTTTAACCTCAGTGCAGTTGTCGCTGGTGACGGGGAAATGTGAATGCAAAGACGCGGTAAAGATAATAGTCTACAGTAGGGAAGTGGTGAGCGAAGGAGCCAGAACGGACTTGGAAGGCGCAGTCGCGACCGAGCGGCGAATGGTCATGGTTGGGAAGGGTCATGGAGGGGCCATTGCATAAGATCAGATGAAGGTTGAACAGTTATCGTGGTTTTTGGGGAGGAGGAGATCAACTTCCGGATTGCTACCGAGGCCAACGAGAGTGTCCCGCGCTTTACCTTCGATCGGCAGTTGGGAGCCACCACGTGACGAGGGCCGCCTGCTCCAAGTGAATGTGCACTTATTTTCGTCTGGATACGCCATACAAGTCGATGTCGTGGTCTGATTGTCGTATATTGGACCCAATCCACTGACATTGGTGAAATTTCCGAAGTGGCGATTTGAGGAGAGATTCAACATTTTCGGGTTCAGGGTTTTGGAGATTACGCTTCCGTTATTCTGGACACCTGCGGTGTCCAGAGAGTCTCCGTGCCCGCTGTCCTGGTCGTTTGATGCGGCGCTTTCACGTTTCAGATTCATCTGCGGGTCAGGAGAGTCAAACAGACGCAAAATGCTTACAGGGTAGGACATAAACCTTTTGATTTTCACGAAAGAAAGTGCACAGCAATTACCTTTTTAGTGTTTTTGGGGCTACCTTAAATTACGATAGCCAATACGTATGCAGATTGCGAACTTTGTATTCACAGAGGTATTTCGACATCAAAAATGAAATGACTTCATAAATCCATATTTGGAGCAAATGTTTGCGAAAATTAAAGGAATGAATTGAGGAAATAATATCCAAAGACTACTGCGCAGGAAGCAGGAAAACGTACTTTTCATTTAGCCCCTTTTAGGCCTACACACATTCCGACTGGATGAGTGATGCCAAGGAGAAAACGGCGACTGCAGTGGCCATTTCGTCCGAATTCGTCGCGGCCAGCATGCTGCACCCCACTTTCAGATGTTCATAAGGCGAAAGTGATTTCACAGTGCAATACGGCGGTCCATTGTGACCCGGACTTTGAGTATGTAGTCCTCGCAGGCGTGCAGGACCAGTTGACGATGACAAATTACCCAGAAAATGTCATAATAACCTCCATTCTCGTTATCGGTAAGATTTTCTATAGCTGATTACTCAACGTTAGGCAGTCGACGGCAAAGACTCAGGAGAGATGCTTCGGGGTCAGACGTGCTCTGTCGTGTGATAGGATAGCAAGTGCCAGTTACGCGTGAATGTGTATACTCATACTCAGCCATGTGGGCACGATGGGTCATCTCTTTCTATTGGTGACTGCCTTTCGTTGTACGATCCCGCGGTAGGATCCCGAATTGAAGGGAACAAACGGCCGCACCTCGTCGTGCAGTCAGAAAAACTTGGTGAACTTCCTCAAAGTTACGTCGTAGGGGTGCACACATTTCCACTGATGATACCAAACTGAACAAACACTTATAGCTCCGCGCCAAACGTAAACTATGTAAAATGCAGACACACGCTTAAACGCCAAACTAAAACTCTGCGTCAAAAGTTCATCTACTGGTGATGGGAATTTATACTTGGATTAGAAGACCCCCCTCCAAATAGAGAGCAGTGTATCCCAGGAAAGCATGAACAAAATGAAATATGGTCTGGTCTAACAGACAACGTCAACATCACCGCTCATTAAAATGCTATAAGTGCCTTATAGCAATCTAGTCACACTATACGAAGCACTCTCTTCATCGCTTTGACATGGGCGGTAGAACTTGACACGGTATGGTTGCAGTCGCCTAACCATATCATTCAGGGGGGTTTTGGGGCAGGAAAATGCGAAAGCGATGGCTTACTCGGGAGTACAGAAGTACTAGATGTCTGACCGTTACTGTGGACAAGCGAACAAACTGTTCTTACTATTCCTTGTCATAACGTCAAGAACGAACGTTATGCACAGATACTAGGTGAGACCTCGCTGCTACTGGAAGTTAAAACAGTTGATGCCACCAAGGGGTCTTTTTTCCATATATTTTACGTCAGAGCCGTAAATTTACAAGTCTTATTGTCACAGCATTCGTTTGACATGGACTCGTCCAAAAAGAGCAACAACCAGCTTACAGCTCCGCCTTATAGGTTTTTGTCGTTCCCATCTATACAGCGTAGAGACGAATACCTCAAATAATGCGTGTTGAGATTATCAAATACATATCAAGAAGAGCTAGTGTGACAAAGATACCTTGCCAGACGGCAGGCAGATATTCCCTTTTAGTTAACACCTGAGCACTGTGCTTCGTAGAACGATTTTTTTGCTGACTGTCTGGTCCTCTTTTCGTTGAAAACCTCCCATAAAACGAAAGTATTTACCTTTATTTTATCGAGTACATTAGGTGGAACGCTATCTAGAAAATCCTGTTATACCCATCCTAGAACATGGAATTAATAAGAAGCCAATTTGTACACTTCTGGGGTTAGAGATGTGTAATATACGTTGGCAGTTAATCTTTGAGAAGACTCGGCTGGATGAAAACGTCCATTTGAGTACCTTACCTGCGTTAAGGAGTATCGTGAACGACTACAGTTTGAGCTTGCTGACGCCGGCTAACACCCGAAATTCCGCAGTCCGATGGCTTGTCTGCGGTATTATTCTCTATCCATGGCATGAAATAAGTATCGTCAACAACTGTACTGTTGAACACAGAACGATGGTTCGCGGGTCGTAATCGGCGGCGATCGTCACCTCAGAGTTGAGTCTGTGATTCCAACGGAGTGCATCTATAGTAGATATCTGCTATGTAGGTTGTTAAAAATGACGCCACTGTTTGTTATAAAACCATGGCTTCGCGTACACAAGGTGTGGCAGGAGAACGGGTAGGCCTGACAAACATAAAGGTGGACTTTAGGTAAAAATACGAAACAAGGCAAGTTATCATAGGGTGCAGAGCGCGTACCTTCTGATTTCGCAAATACAGAGCCACAAACTGCATCTAGTAAGTTCCGTGTTGAAAGCAAAAACATCAGAGTGATATAATAGTCGGCGCGATGCTTTGGTTAGGGGTTGCTGTTCTGTAAGTTGGGGTTGCATAGCTTTTCAGGCTTTATTTTGTGGCTAATGTCTCTGTTGACGTATTGTCAGCTGCTATTGTTTTGGTGGATGCACAAGCGTGTCACAAGGCGAGTGCCAGATCTCTAACTGCGATGTACCGAGAACGTATAAAGCGGCTCAAGCTTTTGCCAGTGTTTTTATGGGTATTTGGGTTTTGCGTTCCCGTCGTTTCCTCCCCCTGGACATGGTTGTGTTCAGGAATTGCAATTTTAAGCTTTAAAGGTACGAGGAAGCAGAAATGGCGTAACGTCCTTAACAAAGCCATAACGAAAATAAGGGGTTTTCTCTGTGAACTGCATGTAAAATATGAAGGTTGGGGAGAGGGGTGATATTATGTCCTTTTTGTTTCTAAAAGCACGATAGATAGACAACTGGGGTCTCACACTTAAGGTGACTGCTGCAAAACGTGGACAAAACAGTGCCTTTACGTTTGTGCCAGTACATTCCTGGCCTCCATTACAGAGTTCGTTTAATTGATCAAGCAAGTCGAGGTGAAAAAAAGTGGTTTTAAATCGTCGATTTTTAAACAAGTCAGCCCTATTTATTGGCAAAGTGACCCTAACTCCCCATTATCAACCCACCCATCCTTTCTCATATTTGCGTTCTTCAGTTAGGACGAGTGTTTGCTACATACGCACGGTAGTACCTGCATGGAACATGTAATGGTAGAGAGACAAAAGAGCAAATACGCACGCACCCTGTACTACAATACCCTTCATGCACGGGCCATTAATCTCGTCAACCCACCACGAACGAAACTACCCCCCCCCTCACCTTAATCCTCACCTGAATGTGCCATTTTGAGCGACAATGCAGGTGTGCATGAAGGCAGATTGACAGGTTGCGCGCGTCTGAAACAGGGCGCTCCGTCATCATCACCATCCGCGGAAAGAAACCGGTACATAGGATGGGAAAGTGGGTGGGGTGTAAAAACGAAGTTTCTCCGCCCTTATCGTCATTATTGCGTTCTACCTGGGCTGACAGACTTGGAGACTTCATTACAAAAGTTTACAGACCATACGTTCGCGAACAGACGCCATGCTATGCCTCACCGCTCAATAAGTTGTTTTGCGTCATTTAAAGGTCGCGAAGTGGAAGGAAGGCCGCCAGATAAAAGGGACACGATTTCCTAACTTTTACAGCGGACAAGAGCATCTCGTTGCTTTCTGCCAAACTGCAAGAGTTCAATTTTCGATCTGTAACGGACGCGTAGAGTACCATTAACGTTTAGTTTAAAAAGACTCCTCATGATCGTAGAAACAACGTTAAATGAGCTTTTTGCTGATAAGACAGGGGACACATATTGACATCTGGTGGGTAATGTTAACTAGCGTCATGCCTCTGAAATCCACAACAAAGGTAGAAATTTGACTGAGCAACTTCGCACGACGCTTAGTGTTATTTTAGCATTTGGAAAACGGTACTCAGCTGCGAACTGGGTTAGTAACAAATTGCTGGATCTCAACTTCTTGACAAATTTATATCCTTCACGACATCCAAATGTTACTGTCTCAAGATGTCGGGTAGTTACGCCTTCGAAGATAGTCGGAAATTATGCCTAAATCTCGGGTAGAAAAACAGACCAGAATGTTCGCTGGATTAGAGTGGAGACAAGGAGCGCATTCAGCCCAGTGGAATCTGCAGGTCATTCCGGTTGTACTAGTCTATATTCGCATAAACGAATGATTCCTAAAATAAACAGGCATGAATATGATTTTGCAGCGTAAACTGGGCTATTTGTAAAAAACTTCCCTGTTGTAAAAACGTGCGATCTCACTCCAAGCTGATTGAACAGGATCGTTGCCAAGCTGCATTCACTTGATAGAGATCTAAAAGGCCGAGTGGCGGTATAAATCCAAAACGATGATCTGTAAGCGCAACTGCAGAACATGCTTCCCGAAAAAGATATTTCAGCCATACGAAACGCACTGAACTGAATAGTTATTGACTATTTCACAAACTGTCCACCCCAGATGCAGATTACTTGGGAAAATCAATAATAGAACCATGATTTTCAGTGTAACATGCACCGGCCTTGAAAGCATGGATTAACCGTCTTGTTGTTAAGTGAACAGTCTAGTGTTCTAAAACTGAACACGCACATTCTAAGTGAAAAAGATTTATGAAGTAGGAACGGTTAAGGGGAGCACCAGATGATGTCCTAGAAATATTATGAGAATGAGTAGACCGGACAGGTCCTTCCTTTTTATTAACGAAAGCCAGTAAACTGAGCGTATCGGTGGAACTGTCAGAAGAATCTTCAGAGGTCCGAAAATGGACGTACTTAGGATACGACAGGCAGAGGGAATGAGAGCAACATTAAATGACCTACTTCCTAAGCTGGAAATTGTGACAACTGTCTGGGAGACATGCGAGGCCCCTACATAGGCGACGTTGCGGTCTGATTATGAGAACCAAATGTCACGAAAGTTCGATGAAGGGAGTAGAAAGCGAAACGCGCGAGGAGTTTACAATTCCGAAACAGGAAAAGGGGTTACATTTTGAACTATGCGGTTCTTATTAAAACTCCTTTTGATCAGTCACTGCCAAAGGAACGACAGTTCGACAGTTCAACCGTCGTTGTCGACGATGTCCACCGTGTGCTTCACATCAAAGTGAAGTAGAGACCGTGACTTTCACGTGAATTTGTTTATAGTGATAATAGACTGGCACAACATCTACCGCACTCTCTCCTCCTCCACCTGGACTCAGTGTCAAAACAGAGTCAAGAAGACCGGAGGCGGAGGAGGGTGCAGGTGGATGGCACGGTCGAGCTCTCACCTTGGCGCTCAACTCCACACCCCTGGTCCACACAGCAAATGGCTAGGTTTTCGACCAACAACAGCAAGGGGGTGCGACGGGGGTACAAGTATGCGCGACGTCTGCCGGCAACCGAGCCTTCCACCGCACCCCGAAATGTTGGCATTTGTTATGGTGCGCAGATCTGATAACACCTGCCAGAATCCGATATGGCCCCCGTGTTGGTCCAGCGCATCTACCACGTAGCCCGGGGGGGGGGGGGGGCATGCCATAGGAACACACTGAGACAGACTTGGATACTCTCATAGTTGTAGTCGAGATGCACTGTCCTCACTGCTACTAGGTGGGCTACAGTCTCACTCGACACGCGGTCTATCTCTTAGTTACCGGGCCTCGGGATCTGCCTATTTGTTTCATAGGTTTGGTCTATCGAGATACCAGTTATCCAATTCTTCAACCCTACTTCCGTTCATTATTTGTCCTACGTGCTTTATTCATACTCCAAATTTCAGCAATCTGATACCCTTCATCTTTTCTGTTTTTTAATCGTGATACTCCAGATAGAAATTGGTAAATGCAACCACTGCGTTAAGCACATTTGACTAAACCACAGAATTAAGTCGATAATGCCTTCCGACTGATGTCCTGAAACTGACCTATGTTTCTACAATATCTGAATACATGCGGTTTACTTGTTTACGGGGTCAGAAAATGTACAGTGATCGGATCTAACACAGCCGAAAACGACGCGATTGAACAACAACGTACTCGTCAGACCCAAAAATATCAGCTTCTGACGAAGCAGGCAACAGCTGGTCCCCATCCTCAGTTGTATTATTAAGTGCAGGATTGCTGCAAGCCTGTGGGTCCTAGCCTCTATAGGCGCCCACGGTGGCTTGAATTGTTTCGAAAGGTAGCTCAACGCATAAAAAGCACTGTCGTTAAAATGGGGGCAAGCACTGCAGAACCGAGGGCCTCATGTTGAACTGCGGGCATCTAGCATTGCTGACCTCGTTTCGGCTCGTCTAATCGTCTCCCCCCCCCCAAGTTTCCGCCCTCCCATACGACCGCAGAGACGCGGGATCACAGCATACTCTGCGTCAGACACCAAGTGCCCTCGCCAGTCCGGCTTCCAGCTTCTTTCCACCTCCCCCCTACACCTATGACCCAGCGACA
>CACRXP010000701.1:249332-276230 GCA_902702965.1 Spirometra erinaceieuropaei | reverse complement strand
TCTTCTTCCTCTTCTTCAAAGGAAAGTTGTTTAAAATCTTGGTTTTTTGAAGATTTCAACAATAGTCTCCGAGGCAGGCGCTCAGATGACCACCCAGCGTAAAGCAAAGCCAGGAAGCCACATACCACACCGAGCTTTCGAGCAACTGGTCAACAATGTTCAGCGACACAGAGACCGAACATTAATGACTGTGTTAGGGGCGCTCACTGATCTCTCTTACCGAACTCACTTGTTCCGTTGTGCCTTATGGGCTCTCTCTCGAGCCCAACCAGCAGCCGCACAGCGGTGCCTGTTCGCGATGATATGGCACGCGTGAAACTCCTTCCTGTGCAGCAGACTACTCAGGATAAAAAAAAAAGGCCGACAACGGTGAAAGCAGAATGCGGAGCGCAAACTTCCGAAGGATTTGCTTAACTCGGACAAATTAAGATGATCGCCGTAATCTTGAGTTCTGCTTAAACAACCGCACGCGAAGTTTTAGGATGTCGGGCTCCCACTCAGAGGCAAAAGTCCTGCGGAAAACGACGTTGGGGAGACTGAAAGGTCCAGCAAATATTAACTACTTGCTGTGTACGAGCACTTGAAAGGCTCAGTCAGCTTTCTTTGGCAGCGAAACCCCATTAACTCGCGGGACACACTTTTGTCTTAGAGAATGCCCGAAGATATGACCGATGGATCAATCACGGAACCAGAGGCAAACTTAAGGTATGACACAACAGTCGCATCAATTAATCGTGCGTTATTCTTTTTGCCGGCAAGCATATGTCGATTGGGCCTAAAGGTCTGTAAGCGTCTGCTATGCTAGGATCAGCACCCATGGCCCTTGCAGCCTAGTATGCGCGCTGGCAGTTGTTTGACACCTTGTTCCTTGCCGGTAAATGCTCTTGCGCTCCCGCTGAGTTTACAGGTCGTGAGCATGGCTGCCCAGTCATCTTCATCTTCCTGACCCGTTGTGGTGCTGCAGTTGGCTAAAATCCTGGTCACTTGTCGAGTGAACCGGGGGCGTGGAGTGGAGCGCCAAGATGCAGGCTCTACCGTGCCATCCACCTGCCGCCCCCACCTCCGGTCTTCTTGACTCTGTCTTGACACCGGACCCGGGTGGGGGAGGAGTGTGCGGTAGATGCTGCGCAAATTAACTTTCACTTTAAAAGAAATTGCGCGCAAGTCATCATGCCCGCCTCACCTTGCTGCGGAGCGCACGGTGGACCTCGTCGAGAACGACGGTCGAACTACGGTCCGTCGGTTGGGCACCAAAGGCAAGAAGTGTGCGAAGCTAACGCAAATGGCAGTGCCAACGCAAACCCAGCAACATCAAACAAGGACTGTGATGATATGACAAAAAGTAGAGCTGTGTGTGTTTATTTCCTCAGAAGACACCTCCTTTCTCACTTGTTCGACGGTTGCGGACGTTAGGGCCACATTACATCGCAAAAGGTAACAGCTGCCACCAGCACCACAGACCTCCACCCGCGAAGAAACCTCAAAGTCAACGACTACATTTCGGGTGTTTTTATGTGTCAGGACACTAAAAAGCTTTTTCCTGAGATTGTCCTTTACCCGCACTGAAATAAGACGAGATTCACATCGCTTTCTTATAAATTCTGTTATCCTACCTATAGGCCTACTTGCTCCGTCTTGCTGAGCCGCAGTCTTGCCCCGCTACTCGACACCTAAAATTGGCTATACTAAATTTTTAGAAAGGCGGCCTCTACCAAGTGATCATTTCGTGCTCCTCAAAGAACACGAAATGAATAAATATCTATCCGCTTACAGACAGCTAAAAGGGACACATCAAAAGGATAACACCGGTCACTACAGTTTATCCATCGGTTGGATGAAGGCGTTGAGCCATCCAGCATTAATAAAACCTGAGAAGAGACTGATGTAGTCTAGGCTTCAGAGAAATGTGCGTATATGCTGCGAAAAGTAGGTCGCAACATGTAACTGACATTATCGACACCGCGATCACTTCGAACGCCTGCATGGAAAATTATCAAAGAACATACGTTAAGAAACATCCTACTGTCAGTATAAACTAACCGTCCTACCACCCAGTGGGCAAGCGTTGATAGATTCCGGCTTTTTTAAACTTTTAAAATATTGTGTTTGTTTATAACTGCACGTTCAATGGCCCTCTGAATCTGAACATACGGCAGAACATATAAATCTTCGTTCCCAGTTGCGTGGACTAGGATTTGGATTGAAACACAGATAGCAACGTTTAGGCAGTGAGCTATGCCGGTTGCGTGGTGTACGGAATTGAACAAAAATGTCAGTGGGAACGAACATTCAAATCCCCATGTCTGGACAGCGCAGACAAATATTGACCCTGGTATGGAGAAGGGAACCCGATCGTTGGGACAACAGCTTTACTAGCCTGATGTTTCGACTTCCTGCTCGAATCCATCATCAGAGACAAATGCAGATACAGGGGTTCATGCACAAGGGGTTGCGGTATTTATAGGATGCAGTCGTCATGCTACCGCATACATATGAACATTCACAGCTCCCCTCCCCCCCCCTTCATCAGGGATCATTGCCCTTGGTGTGCTGACAATTTGATGGCCGACATTCGCGTCGTTAATTGCAGCAATTTCATCAGGTGCGCTGGATGTTGGTGTGATAATGGCTCGACCATCTGATCCACTGGCCCTGGCGTTGGGAAAAGTGTTCACCTGTGCGCCCCCGGCGTGGCTATTTTTTCCGCCTAGGCGAAGTCTCAGCACCGAGCATGGAACGGGAAGGTCATCGCACGTATTAATGGACTGGGGGCCAGTAAACCATGACTCAAGCAGCTCCCGGCGCACGCGGTTGTCACCTTTAGCGGGAATTTCGGCCCTGTCGAATTTGGATGTGGCCCCTTGTGCATGAACCGCCCGTATCCGCTTTTGTCTCTGATGATGGGTTCGAGCAGGAATCCGAAACTTCAGGCGAACAAAGCTCTTGTCCCAGCGAGCATGTCTCATTCTCCACGACTGTTAACTGGGACTCGTCTCTTCGCTTCTATTATACCTTGTGTGCACTCGCCGCTTCATTCATCTCGCGATGAAGTCTGAAGTTGGTCAGACATTTGCAGTTGAGCACACCGCTGCACAACTTGCGAGCAATGAAGTTCAACCTCCACAGATGAATTTTGACTTCCTTCTTTACTTTACTATTAAATCAAAAGGGAGACAGCTTTCCCACTCACGTTGAACTACATGGAGAGTCGTCTGTTTGTGTGTTGACATTAAGTTAGTCCATCCAGTCGTTAACGTAAAATTCAAAAAAATTATACCTCTTTCGCAGTTAGAAACTACTGATGGCTACAGGTCCGATTGCAGTAAAAATGTCGACATCCCGAGGTGGACCATGTAAACGATCAGCGGGGCGGGCTAGAATTGTTCAGGGACACAAACACGGTGTACCGCATGCCAAAAAGCCGACAATCCGTTTTTCGTTCATGTCACACTCTTGTGCTAGGACTGTTGCATACTAACGTGCAACTGCAAGAATGATAACTCTTCCTCCAAAATATGCTCCTATAGTTATTTCTGTCGTCATTGAACCTTGGAATAACCTGGAAAACACAACACCTTTTGAAAACCCCAGATAAATGCAAAACTGAGCAATAGTAAAGGTAAATGGGCTTAATGAAAGGATGGGTTTTTTTTTCTGGAAGAATTTGCACTATTTTGTACAGGACTAAAGGTCTAGCACAACTGCCAAACCAGAATGAACAGGAAACACAACTGTAGCCTGTCTACGAATAAAATTATAAACAATTTTTCAGACAACCTCTCACAGGACTTATTGCTAACAATATGTCCCCTTTTAAATTAGCCGTTGTTCAAAACAACGAGAGGCGTGTGTATTTATGCTCAGTAAATAGAATAATATTTATAGTGCCAAATCCTTCTAACTCAAGTCATTCAACCCGAGCAATAGGTCTCCAGCTAAAAAGAGACGGAGTTTCGTGTTAGCACAGTCACTAGCTGGCATAATTCAATTACAGAGGCTAGGGAGGATTGAATGGGGCAAGGGAAAGGCGTACGTGCCAGTGTTGTATGAGAAAAGGTTAACTTTCAGAAAGGGTGTGCTGTTACATATATGTTTTGACAATTTGCGTGCGCCCAGGTTAATTAACAAATTTTGGTCATTAAACAGAGTCTGTCCATGTAAACTGGAATTTTTGCGAGTTAATACCAAATTCGCAGTAAATTATCAATTTTCAAAATATGAACGTGCATCTTCGCCAATTAATACCAACATTTACAAGGGACGCATTCAGTAGTTTGTCGGGATTAACTACGATTCATGTACCAAACACGTTTACTTCAAATGAGGAGCAATTAACAGGATTGGGAAATGTTTTAGCCAAATGCGTTTGATTAGCCGCATGCTGTCCTTGAGCACGGACGAAATATTAGGGGGAAACATTCAAAGGATATTTCGTTCTTATTATGCGAATGAACCGGTCATTATAACGTCGCGGCATCCTTGAACTTTAGTGTCCCTTTGGTAAAGTGCAAATGGGACCAGACTCACCTTCGTTCCCTGAGTCCGTGTTCTGGCAAGACGTAAATAAGCTAACTCAATGAAAATTGCGCACAGTGTAAGTAAAACGAACAACTACTGTCCGTTCGGACTACCGAGATTACTTATGAGCACAGTTATTAGAACTACAGTCCGCTTTCCGTTATGGCCTAAGCGACACAATATATCTGTTTAGATACTGGACATTTTATAAAATCAGATAGCCGTCGTTTGAGGACTCAGAACGCTTCAGGACTTATAGCTTCTTATGAGCAAAATATCGGATGTGTATAAGAAGAGTACAACCCTCCGTTATTTCTCAGGACAACGACGATAATGTAGACAAACATCGGTTCGTTGTAGTCAATATGACGTCTGATGATCTCTATAAGATAGATGTGTCTGTTTTTATCCTTCAAATAAATCCATGTGTTGTGAAAAACCAACAACGCTAGTGAAGGGCTGGTTACCTAGTGCTTTGAATTGGCGAATAGGGCCGTTGATCAGAGGCCGCGACATCGTATACCCATGACACGAACGAATAGCCAGAGGTCTCTTACAGCTTCCGATGGCTTGGAGGGTTTGCCCCACGAACAGTATGTACTTTGTTCTCCATTTAGAAATACGTGTACGTACTGGGTTTTCAAATGCTGGACCATATGAATTCCTTAGTTGCAAAATAGACGACAATTTCCTTGCCAGCGCGTAAAGAGAGATACCCTAGTGTAGACTTATTTTAAAGTTTTCTTTCCTTACGACTTCGCATGCTGTTCGTGGGTTAGAAGTTTAGCCCATGTGGCAGGTCTTAAACATTCTAACTTTACGATTTTAGCCACCCTGTGTACTTTAATCCCCGTAAGCTGTCCAGAGACCAAGAGGGGTGTGTACATTGCTGGCAAAAAAGTATTAAGACACCTAGATTATATTTGATCGGTACATCGAATTGTGGAAGCAGTCAAGCGCGCTCATGAATTGCAGACATTAAAGACCATCCACAGTGTAGAAGCACAGGTGACACGCTATTTTGTACCAGCCACTGCGTTCTTATGTTCACGTACTCTTGAATTTCCTTACACCTGCCATACGCGGAGTTTGTCAACCTGTATATCCACAGGGAGCAGAAATTCCGGTACGTTATCGAGCGCACAAACAGAACTGATTGCGTCGATAATTTCTTACTCTGCTGAACATGACCCCCGGCTGCAAAAATATCGACGTCCCACTTTACTATCCACGAGGGATAAGTACTACAAACAGTCTGTGAGGGTATATTGGTATGCCTGCCAGGATAAAATTGGGGAGTACTATCGATAAGGACAAACAGACATCGAAATGAACATTTTTAGTGGATTTGCAGTCGTCAGGGGGGGCCGAAGTTTGAATCCTTTTCCGTATGGCCATAGAGTCCGAACTTTATTAGTTGAGCAATGGGCTTATGTCTTGTCTTGGGCAGCTGAACATACTCAGCGTCACCTGGGAGTATTATTTACCGACTTAGACTATTTGTCTTGGAACTCCGTTCTGAAGTCCTCGGGGACCCTTTTTGATCTTCTGACATGAGTTAGAGCAATAAATTAAAAAAAAACTGAAAATTACAAAGCCCTTTCATTTGTGCGGTACTGTTCGCTTACTGATCGTTATTCTCTATGTTACGACTTATGGGTACACTGGCGGGGAGCCTCATGGGAAAACTAAACACTGAATTCCATTGTTCACTCGGCGCGGATCGGATTCATTCACACCAGTTGATCGCAAGAACAGGCACGAATCGATTTCTGTGGGGCACTTATTCCAGCACACATAACGCGAGTGAATGGGCGTACATAGAGTGGGTTTAAAGTTTCTACTTAGGCAAAGTGCAAATCAAAGACAGAGGGGGAGAGACAAGGTGTCATCGGAGTTGAGAAATTGGTATAGAAAGCATCCATTTAGGGGTTAAACAATTGTTTAAAATCTGAAAATGGGTTTCTGGATAGACAATAAGAATATGTGCGAGAAAAACCAATGGTAATCGAAAACACTCTTCTAGGAACTTCTTACTACCCTGACCAGTTCCTACCTCTGTCGTTCTACGGTTTCCTTACATACCAAATTTGGAGATTTTACTGCACCAATAATTATGGACCAAATCTATGCCTGCCGCGCGAAACACGGTGCTACTCTCTACTACTTCCTGGTCATTTGGGTTGGATGCGAATGTTGACTGCGAAAGAAATTCCGCAACAAATCAACGTCGAACAGACATGCATAGCTCACCTCAGGTCTGCTAGAGAAGAGCTCCTGACTGCCAACCCAAGCCACGCTGTCGAAATTACAGGCGGCACCGGCATTCTGAATGTGTGGGAAGCTGTACTGTGCGAGAGGACTGGTTGATAATGCCAGCCCATCATCGCCTGCACCGGTCGAGACAACGGCAGTGCCAGCACACCCAGAAGACATACCCAGACTGGCGTAGTGCAGTTCTGCCCTGTCGGGAAAGCCAACGGCAGCGACTGGCTCCTCACCTGACTGGCTGCTGTTGTTGCCGCCGTAGGCGTAGATATGCTTGTGTTCCGCCTCGCTTTCACAGAGGTAGCGGTTACGATCAGCGACGCAGTGCAGCATAGACGGTGTCATCGTGGCGTACAGCACGGATTCGGAGCTGGGCATCGTGGAGGGGTCTGATGCCCAGTGTTCAGGCATGTAGTCGGCCATAAGCGCGACGGTGCCACTCATCGCATAGTTATTCTGGCTGGAAAACGACACAGGAAGCCCACTGACTGAAGCGCAGTAGGCGCCCGGCAGGCCGTTTTGCTGTGCCACCGTGGTAAAATCCTGCGAGGACTTCTGTCCAGATTTCGCTGGGTGGTGAGTAGGACAGTAAAAGGCGTGAGTCTTAATTTTACTGTTTAAGTGACATGTATAACAGTAAATGTGATCACCTCCTCAGACAATATAACCTAAGTGTTCGTGAGTGAAAGTCAGATGCAATTTTTCATGATACTTTTTGGACGGTATTGGGCGAGAGATTAGTTATTAAATTAAGACTAACTTGGATATATTAAGATTTTAAACAACCGCCTTACAACTCGGATAAAACTTCCAGATGTAAGCTAACACTGCGTCTATTGATGAACGCGAAGTGGAGAGAGGGTTGTTGTCAGGATTGCGATAAATGATTTTTCGAAGGAAATAGTGACATAGTAAACCATACCATGCCCTTGTTTTCTGAGAACCAAATGCTTGGGGTTAGCAGCAGAAGTAAGCATTGTCCTCGTTTCTCGAGTCGTTGAATGCGCTTTTAAAATGCTAGTATCATATGCTCAAGGTTAACAGAAATGACTGCAGTTACAGGGTTAGATGACGTGTGTTGCCCTTATCTCTGACCTTTAGCGAACTAGGCAGTCTGACAGAAGGTATTAACCATATAATCTCAAACAATTTTATAACTCAGCGAGTCCCTATCGTCGATTAATCATAGTCATTTAAATTGTTTGTAATGAAGCAATGTGAATGCACCCTCAGATCTTTATTGTTACATACAGATGGAATCAGGTTTGCACAATTTGACGGGTGTGTTGATCAAACTTACGGATAATCTGCGTGTTGGTGATGTTCCGCCGAGGTTTTCTGAGCACAAGACATACTGCTGTTAGGAGGACAGCTGATATTATGAAGGCTGCAACAACAATGAAGATGATAATGAAGAAGTTTATCATCGAGTCAGAGATGCTCTTGCCAAAGACTCCGAAACCCGCATTGGCCCACGTTCGAGCCGCAAATTCGCCACGGGGCTCTGATCGGTCCACCTGCACCACTAGAACACTGTCGGTCCGGAGGGGACTGGGTGCCATATCGCTAGCGATTATGTGTAGACGAAATATTTGGCCGACATCAGCCTCAGACAACTGGTACTTCAATGACAAGGTACCTCTACGGCGGTCGAGCTCAAAGGGCTGATTTTGGCGGTTGGTGGATGGGATTAATTTCAAGGTGTCACTGTCTCTGCTGGTCTCTCCCGGTGTTTGCCTGAAGGATTTTTGACTGACCAGGAAGTACTGCACACTTCCATTATTACCGGCATCAGGATCGACAGCGACAACCTAAGAAGGTGGAGGAGAAAGAGATAGAAATATGGCAAGACTTTACAAGCGTTCTGTAATCTACCCACTATTCCAAAAATTGGAAAACACCTTTATCACACAGCTTATGAGCCGCACAGGAAGTACTGATGGGTCTCATGGAAAGCGAGCGATTGCCCGTAGTCCAGAAAGCATAGCATTCGATACGCATTTTGGGCCCGGATTCTAATTCTGTTCTGAGTTAAATGTTTCCATAACCTGAATCCCCTGTTTCCATATTCTGTTGTTATAGGAACTTTTCCTGCCTCTAACAGTTTAGAAATTCTATCTACTACATTCGGTTCTCTGAAGAGTTGACTGCATTAGAAAAGTGACCTTCTGATGTAGCAAAAATATTCACAGAGAGGACAATCCCCAAAAACCGCAAGCAGCCTGCGTTCTAACAAAGTGCCGATAGATTGCATCACGTCAAATGCTTTTTTTAACTGACGCATACAGCGAATCAAAGAACAAATTAAAACCCGGCCGGACGCTGCAGCAGCAGCTCAAAGTTTAGATGTGTTAACAACATTTATACAGTTTACTCACGCTGTCCAGATAAGGTTGATTCGGGTAAAGAAAATGTCTGATAACAGTAGTAGTTTAACAATCATATGGCAAATTCCGAGTTCGACGGTTCGTGTGGACAGTACTCATTCAACGGTCGGATGTGGCTATGTAGACCCACCTGAAGTAAACAAACCCCAGTCACATCTAATTCGGGACCGGCGGTAATAGGGGTTTTTGCAGCTGGGGCCGGGAAACGCACAGGCGACGAGGGCAAGAATTTGTGTGCAAAAGAAAAGCTATTAGGGATGCGCGGTAGTACCTTGAGTGGTTTTGAAATAGTCGCTCTAACCCATAACCCCTAGCAGTAAACCCTAACCATAACCGCAAGCCCAACAGAATTGTGTTCATCAGGTGGGGCTACCAAACCCCATCTTACCAATTCAACACGAAGTAAAGGGAGTACAGTTCAAGGAATAAAAATGGCATACAGGAAGCTTGAAGATTGGCAAGGCATAAGGCAATATCGCCTTAACATCTTTGGCTTTGGGTCGTTTAGCTGTTCGAAAGTGATTGAAGAACCACTTTGATAAGCGTGACCCGACAGAACTTGGTCGATGACGTGCATGAACCACAGTGTGCTGTTGCCTGTTCCCGTCAGTTTTTCCCTCCTTAAATAAAATGGCTCATGTCCCCTGTCACGGGTCTCCTCACAATTCTTAAAAACCTCTGCACCCAACAGAATAAGACAATACCAGGATAAAAAGAGTAATTCACAGCAGGACCTACTACGATGTTTCAACTAAGTACTGGTCTGGACTGACGATTGAAGTTCCACCACAGCAGGACTGGATATATAGTGCCTGGAGACCCAAACAACAGGCGTTAAATTTGCTGTTATAGCCCACCTTATAACGAAGTGATTAATAGCCTCGAATTTTATCGACAGTTGTGAGCGGACGCCAAAAAAATCGTGTGAACTATGACAATGACTCTAGCGAAAGTTAACCAGCGAATCATACGACGAACAAAAGTAATAAGCAGGGTAAAAAGAGCATAATCGTTAGCGTGGGACCATTGTACCCTGACGACAGTCGTGGGCCTGATCGATCGCAATGATGCAACTATCAGTGTTGGAAGGAGTACTCTGAATTATTATAACGTTGCGTTGGTCTCCAAAATCCTGATTTCGTCCAGTGGTTTCGTTTTAGTTCGACTGACTCGAGACTCCATTTCGAGGAATGATAGCAAACAAATTACTGGCAATTGAATGTTCAGAGCTCTAGACTTCTCAATTCGCCTGCATGGCAGTTCATCATATGAAGTATCGCTTATCAGAATAAACGGTGCGAAAGCTAGTCTATTTGCCGGTTATCAGAATACGCACGGGAACGCGGCACTTCGTTGAACAGTGCAAGATTTTGAAATATGACGGGCTAATCGTCACAGAAGGACACTTTTACACCTTGGTTTCCACGATAATTGCAGAGAGGTAAAACCAGTTTAAAGCCTTTTTCCTATTACTCAGACGGTGGCTTCTCTCGCAAAAAAACTCCACCTTCTTACCTTCATAGTTAATGGTGGCAAAATTTCAAACTGCTGTGGTTGCTGTCTACCTAGGTTGTCCCCGAAATTCGTACAGCTGACCGGTTCATGTGAAATGGAATAGAGAGATCCCCACTGATGAATCCATCCGCACAACACTTCAGCGCAATTCACACTATGATTAATCTGACGCGCATTATTTTATCGGGACGCGCTAATAGTCGGGACTTGGAAGGTTGCCAACGGACGGGATTTCTCGCTCTTTCTCGAGACTGAGCATCTGGATCCAATGGCTACCTAGTGTGGCCTTTACAACTTTCACTTAGATGAGGTCCAAGCCACCTTTAGCGCAGCCTAATACATTCTGTGGGAAACAGGTGCGCGTGGCACATGTAGGCAGGCCGTTTAGCACTATTAGCCCCTGAACCCGAGTTAAAATTCTCCTCGTATTCACACCGTTCTGCAAGGTAAGTGGGAGAAGGAGAGAGTGCGGTAGATGCCGTCCACATTTGCCAGACTATTAACCATTTCACACTCAAGTCGCCGATACTGCGTCCACTCCACGGGGCAAGCAGTGGAAGTCATCGATCTCCATGGTCGGATTGCTGGGTCTCAAGAATAATCGGGGTTCAGAAAACTGTCGGTGCACTAACAAGTATCTGGAATCCACCCTACCCCATGGGAAGGCATTCAAACCATTTCGGCTTAGTTAAAGAGTTAAGGCCACATTCATACCGTGCCAGCTGCTTGATAAATAGGTGCGTACAAAACCATCTGTAGGAGAAATGATAGATTGTTATTGGGCCCACTAAGCATGCTTTGGAATTCGTATGTTTTAAGTAAGATAGATGGACCATCGCGTGATACGACGTCCACTGCTGCGTCACTTGGTGGGCTTAACAACGTTGACCTGAACGTGGACTTGTACATAGTGAGGCAGATTTTTGGCTCATTTGCCTAGATCCCCCCAGAATGCAGTGGCTTTTTAGCAAAACAAAATTGTCGAAGGTGAAGACGAGTGCAGTTTCGCGCGAGACTGAATAGCCTATCTTGGCTTCCTGCATATGATATGCGAAGCTGTCCTCAGATTTGATGCGAGTTCCCAATGGCACTGATATCTGGTTCGTTGTAATAATCATGTTGATCTGGCTGATTTGCAATCACTGACTTCTCAGTGCCGATTATGAATCTGAGGTTGGAGAACCCGGAGGCGTGGAGGTCCACACGCCTTTGCATACCCTCATTCGTCGTGGTGATTAACGTACGGATGTTGGCGAATAAGGTATCGTGGGGGCTGGTCCGGAAACTCAAAAGTGCGGCATACGTTGAGGAGTTGTCAATAGGTTTGATGTAAGATGCTGATTTTTAGCTTCTCCCTACGTTAAGTGTTCACCAGAGCGACTGTTCCAGACTGCACTCCGTTATTTATAGGTTACGCTCCCAACATTCATGCGGTCGCCAAAGTGATCGCTTGCGTCACTGATGACATCCGAATTTTGACATGATCTTCCAGAGATCACCGCAGTTCACTCTGTTGAGAGTCTCAGCCAGATCTCGGAAGGTAATTTAGAGACTTGCCCGCATTTCTTGGCAATTGTCTAGCAGATGGCGGCCCAAAAAGATCACATTCGTGGCTCCACGCTTCTTTTGGAATTTGCGCTGTCTGTTCGGAAGGTATTCCGGTTCCAGAAATGTGTTCAGGCGATCAGCTAAAACTCAGACGGCGATCTTGACTGCAGCGCTGAGATGAGAGAGGCATCTGTGGATATCATAGAGTTGCGATTACCTCTGCGGTTGTATATACGAAATTTGATGACAGGCTTGAGGTCTAGTGGAGAAATCTTTATAGGCCAATCTTTTCAGGTGGTGAAGTAAACAAGACGTTCTAGTGTTTGGGAACAACGGTCCTTTCTTCCGTTCTTCAATCTCCGTAGAAATTAACCGTACACTTGGAGTAAATCAGTCCGAGTAAAGTTTTGAAGGTTCAACACGAAAGCTGATATGAGTATTTGACCTGAAATCCGTCAGCTATAGTGGAATGATCACGCAACATCTAAAACCTGCAAGCAGCCCGGCAGTAGTATACACATTTTGTGTAATGTAGCGTCCTGACAGCAGAGGTACTAACTAAAACCTAAAATCATTAGCTTTTAGCTAATTCCTGTGCCGTCAGTACGGTAAATCATACAATATGTGCAAAGATTAATGTAAATGTCTGTTAGAATTGCATCGACGCCCAGTGCTTCACTGTTAGACATCTCTCGTGTTTCGTTACTTGCGTCCTGGTTGATGAAAGCAGTGGATCGAGATCACCATTCGCATCCTCTTGAGGAAGTCGGATATTGCATTAATCAAAAATCATAGGCGAGAGGTCGAGGACGGCCCGGAAGTAAATGGCTCAGTGCTCCGGCATCTATGACTTACCCATTAGTAGGCTTGCTCCGTCTTGGCGGAGCAGTGGCGCATTCGCCTCGGTTTGGAGACCGTGGACTGCTTTTATGGTCGCAAAGACAATCTTCGTCTCACCAGGGTCGGTGTGTCCTTCAGATTCGCGACATACTCAGTCATCCCGCATATACCTTAGCCTCGGCTGAAGTATGATTTGATATCGGCAATATGCTGCCGTGTTGGTGTCGATCCTGTTGTTGACATAAGCGTGATTGGCTATTTTGCTGGAAGAGCAGGCGTCGGATTTCTTTGCTTTTTTTCGTTGAATCAGTCTTGGTGCTATCGACGTGCGCGACTGAAAGATGTCATGGTGGTGGCTTGAATGCCACGCAGAGTTGCAGTCTAATTTTACCGAGATGATAGTCGATTGCCTGGCGGTGGCAGGAAGGCAGGCTTACGACGTCGTTCTAGATAAAGGACACCACTCCAACATCTCGTCGTCCTGTCTTTAGATGGACGCTTTAGAAGAAGGTGTATCCGGCACCCAGTCCCTCCAGTTGACTCTGTTTAGAGAAGCGATGTCCACTTTGTAGTTCGCCAGTTCCCGGTCAACCAGAGCTGTCCTGCTTTCTGCTCTGTTGCTCAGTGGGTTGCTCAAGGGGAACGAAAATTTCAGGTTGTTGGTGCGTGCAACATCACAGGATTGGTGACGGGGTGGATTTCGCTTTGCATATTATTTAGTCCGCGTTGTTGGTCTTCAATAGCCACTGCCAGCATGCGACGGTATGCCTGCAGGTATTTTACGATACATTTCCTATTCCCCCTTCAGTGCTATAAGATAATCTGTTCTGACCCAAATGGAGCTGCTGGGTTCTATTAGACGGCTTCCCAACGCCACGGTGAATCACGGTTTCGTTTCACTGGGTTTACGACCTAAATTACTCCGGTTCATCTACAGGCATTCATGCCTCCCTCCGTCTCGTGAGATTTTTCTTAGGGGATCGGGAGACATGGCAAGCATTAGCTCGGTTGCTACCGGGTGTGAAGACACACACGCACACAAATGCCTTGGCTTAGCCCGCCGGTCAAATCGATTAGCGGGTAGTTGTGGCCGTGCAGTGCAAGGTTGTTTGGAGTCAGAGATGAGAGGCAGATGTCAGGGTTGGATGATGCAAAAGTATCTACCAGGTTCATCGATGCGTTTGGTATGGTCCGCCAGGGTCTTGCATACCAATGCTTGCTACGTAAGTAGTCGTGTCTGCTCAAGCCGGCTTGGGTGGTATCGCCCATGGTACCCTTTCATGCGTGGCGATTGCCGAGAGCCAAGCTGAGACAGGACATCCTCATCAGTGCAAGGTCTAACAACGTCTATTCAAGCGCATCGATGAACCAGGAGCGGTCGTGAAACTGTAACGTTAATGATCGCCCGCGGACAGAAATACGAATTCTTTTCAGGTGGAGGGGCCAAATATAAGGAGGCGAAAAGAATAAAGACGGAAGACGAGGAGGAGTGGGAGGAGGAAGAGGATGAGGATGAGGAGGAGGTGGAGGAGGAGGAGGAGGAGGAAGAAGAGGAGAAGCCACCGTCTGAGAAATAGGAAAAAGGCTTTAAACTGGTTTTACCTCTCTGCAATTATCGTGGAAACCAAGGTGTGAAAGTGTCCCTCTGTGACGATTAGCCCGTCATATTTCAAAATTTTGCACTATTCAACGAAGTGCCGCGTTCCCGTGCGTATTCTGATAACCGGCAAACAGACTAGCTTTCGCACCGTTTATTCTGTTAAGCGATACTTCATATGATGAACTGCCACGCAGGCGAATTGAGAAGTCTAGAGCTCTGAACATTCAATTGCCAGTAATTTGTTTG
This sequence comes from Spirometra erinaceieuropaei, assembly GCA_902702965.1. NCBI lineage: Eukaryota > Metazoa > Platyhelminthes > Cestoda > Diphyllobothriidea > Diphyllobothriidae > Spirometra > Spirometra erinaceieuropaei. Next base: position 261,308 of record CACRXP010000701.1, on the reverse strand, counting down.
CTATCATTCCTCGAAATGGAGTCTCGAGTCAGTCGAACTAAAACGAAACCACTGGACGAAATCAGGATTTTGGAGACCAACGCAACGTTATAATAATTCAGAGTACTCCTTCCAACACTGATAGTTGCATCATTGCGATCGATCATGCCCACGACTGTCGTCAGGGTACGGTGGTGACTTACGTACGCATTTGCTTACAGACTTGTTTTACATCCACCTCATCCTCCCTTCTGCACATTTACCGACAAATGGCAGATGTCTCACAAATTTATTCTGGAAACGGGGAACTTTTTAGAAACCGGAATGTACCATTTCTTTGAACAAAAAATACAAAAAGCAATTATCTACAAAATTAGTACAATAACTATTTTTGGGGATGTTCTCGATTAAATATATTTGGATTTTTTAAGGCATCTAAAATAGGCAGAAAAAATGTTTACTACTTATGTTAAAGGGTAGATTCAAAACCCAACATCTTGACGTGTTTGAAATATCATTGGATTGCTTTGCAACGTCACCAATATTGTAACCCACTTAAGTAATCCTCTCAATCGAAAATGCATTTCATGAAGTCGATCACTGACTGCGATTTGTACAGAAAGGGTTTTAACTTCAAGAAAAATTCAATAAAAGCAATATAGATTTAAGTCGAAAATCAGTCAATGGGCTCATTTTAAGTTTACAGATGGAACTGCCTAGACAACAATGACCTCGGCTCAGACTTGTCTACTGTTTCAAACGCTCCTCAAGATGAATTAGTCCTCGATTGCTTATGCAGCCGCCAATCCTCTAACCAGATTAGACTTATTGCGCAGTAACTGCGAGAACGCTTAACTAATCCTGGGGATTGTTTGAATTGATTGAAAAGTCAATTAGGTGGACTGACATCAAGAAGTTTTGGTTTCTGCCAGCAGGACGGTCGTGCCTGGTTGCGGCTACCTAACATACGTATTTAGGACAGACCAAATACTGACTCCGCTGTAGACGGTAATTACATGTTATCAGTATCTGCAGACATCTGGGAAACGTTTTTAGTATAATCGTGCCCTCATAGCATTTCTCATTACACCTTCATTGCATGACACTTTAAAATCCCAATTTCCCACCTATTTCGAGTGAGTAAAAGTGCGGAGTTATCACTTTTCACAATCTTCTTAGTTTTACTAACGGAGAAGTTGTAAGAATATGTTGACTACCATATCTTCCTGTAAATCAAATAGATAGAATACCGTTGCTGCACGCCAAATACTTGCTAACCCACCCACAGGTTTACAAGAAATAATGGAACCTAGGCTGTAGCTAGAATTTAGGCTAATTTGGGTGTTGTCGTGTTGAGAGAGAGCGAGAGAGGGAGAGAGAGAAAGAGAGAGAATCAACTGCTCTGATATATCAGAGAGCAAACGGAAATGAACACCAATACAAGACATTGTGTGAAAAACACGTCCGCATAAGCTACGACATATTATGTTTGTCAAGTTACTCTCTTGCTTACTTGTTCGAGATTTTGACGTGGTTCAAGAAATGCTAGCGTAAATTTAGAAATCAAGTTATTCTCCTTAGGACTACAGGAAACATTAGTCATCAAGGTTTTAAATTGTCAAACTGTTTTCATCGAGACTGAATATGTTTAATTTTCAACCATAAAGCCACCCACTTGTTAAACTCTTAACTTAACGTACACCCTCGGACTTCAACCCTCTAGTTTTACCGGGGTTTCTGGGTTTGGTAGCCTGAGCTCAACTAATCGCCAGATGAGGTATAATTCCTCATCGCAACTTTGGAAGCAAGCCCCAGTATGTAGTGAACCTTATGACCGGTTTGGTGGTAAGGGCGATCGACCGACCTTTGGACCACAGATTTTGGGGAGAGAACAATGAAAATTTTCTTAACAGTCTACACTCATGACCTTATTATGGAGGCATTTTCAAGACCCAGCTTGTGAGGTATGGAAGTCAAGTCTGGTCACGGACAAGTATCTTTGTTGGCGTGAAGCCACTTCGCAAAGAACGAGACGCGGGCGCTGGGACAAAAGTTTTATTAGTCTGAAGTTTCGGATTCTCCCTGGAATCCATCATCAGGAACAGAGCCAGAAATAGGTAGGGGATTGCCCAGGTGTTGCAGTATTCATATGATGCCGTCGCTAGGCCGCTACAGGCCTATCACGGTTGGCAGCTCCCGTGTGCATCGCGGCTGGACTGAGCAGGCGTTGAAGTGTGCGGTTGCCATGAGGTTGCTATGCGCCTGCGTACCGGTCAATATTATCGGCTCCCACGCTCATCGCACGCAGTCGAGTTGCTGGTTGCCGGATTTCGTCATCCGTGTGGACTTCTGGACAGTTTGGCTCGCAGACGTTGACAACAGAGACAGTAGCTATCCCCACGCTCTCCTCGCAGCTATTTTGACCAGGCAAAGTCTCAGCGCCGAATATTGAGCGGGGAGTTCGTTGTGCTTGTTGATTGATTGAGGACCGGAAAACCATGAGTCGAAGTAATTCGCGGCTCACTTGGTTGTCGTGTCTAGCAATCCGAAACGTCAGACTAATAGATCTTTTGTTCCAGCGATCCTGTTTCCATCTTAGCGACTACTTCCTAGAACTTGCCTTTCGCTTCTCAGAAGCCAGTTTCTCATAACTGCACTGCCCCTCTGTCACCCTGTCCTACTCCTGAAAATTACTCACTGTGCTGGTGTACAGCTGCCTTCATACTTGTGAGCACATTCCCAGTTGGACAATGGGGGCACAATGCCTAATTGAATATAAGGGAAATGGGCCCGTAGACGAATGAATTCTCATTCGGCTGTCCCTGGCGTGTATCCAAGTGACAAGTTGGCTATAGTCACGCCACGTCCACGGTCTATGCCCCAACAATGCCATATTCCCTCCCCCTCCCGAGCGCGGCGGCTGATTGAGGGACGGGGGACGGTGGGGTGGTTCAAGGGGTCACGCGAGGTTCCGACGGCGGCAACATTTGCACGCGTCATGTCTTCGCACGTGTGCGCAGTGAATTTTTGAGGTGGGTGGGTTACTGACGTGTTATAGGGCTGGTGTGGTGGGGGGATGGCTGTGCAAATATCCCGGGACCCATATGGAAATGAGAAGGGGCTCCCACTTTTTTGGCTGTGGAAAAAGGTGGAGAGAGAGAGTGTATGAAGGTGTCGGCACGATGTCGTGGGCTAGTGGGCGTATGCACGTTAAATGCCGCGTTTGCTCTGACGACAGACAGTTCACCTATCTATAAAGGAGGATTTTAAACTATCTTGGTTGGGGAGACGCTGCCACTCCGGCTTGTTCTGAGGAGATAATGCAACGTAAAAACTGTCGACTTCAGAGCACGTCAGCTTGCTAGCAACAGAGACTAACAGCAGTTTGCTTGAAAAAGTCCCTCTACTAAGCGCCAACCTATTCATAAGATCTACATGGACAAGGAGTAAGCATTCTGCATCGATTATGCTTTTAGACAGATAGGGAAGCTTCTGGAATGCCTGTCTAAGTATAAATAGCCACCTTGCAGAAATCCGATTCTCCCTTCTCCATTTTAAATCAAGACGGAATTTTTGACGCTTAAATCCAAGCTATAAAAACCCCATATAGGAAAAGTCCATTTGATATGTTCTTATCATAGTGGAAAGTACTTTTAACTTTACTATTTGAAAGTATTGTAAAGTAACCATCCAACAGTGCAGTAATTCCAATACTTTCGAAAATCGGCACACGGTTTACATACTACCTAGTGTTAATGCCAATTAATGCAGACATACTGGAAAAGATTTGGAAGTCCACCTGTGTTGCAAAGAAGATGCATCGTGAGTTGCGCGAAGTGTTGGTTCAGCATAATTGAAGTTAATATATAATTCCTTTGAAATGAATATTTAGTAAATGTTAGGAGCTGGAAATCCGTGAATGCCTTATTGTACCCTTTTATACAGAAATCCCTAAAGTTTCGCCAGATTAAAGGGTTCCATTTTTTTATTGTCTCAAGGAAATCCTGCAAAATTTACTTAGGAAGTAAACTTTTCGCACCACTTTTTAGGAATTGGCCATTTTGTACGTGAATAATAGTGAATTTAAAAGTCATTGTTTCCTAAGAGGGAGATTGACATTAAGTAGTTTGGGTGATTATGAAATGTCAGCCATCACGTCTAGGCGTAGTAACCAACTTGAACTTGCTTAACATGCTAGTCAGTAATGAGAATTCAATCAAATACTACCTTAAAATAAGAGCAGTACAGGCTCTGTCGAGCCAAAAATTTAGACATTGAGCTATAAAGTGTGATCGGTAGTACGGAAGTATCTTTCGAGAAGAAGGCGATTCTGTCGCAGGAGAAAGGGCTTTAATTGTCCAAGTTTAGGATTCACTCGTGAATGCATTATTAGTGGCAGAAAAAGGTGGCAGCGTGTTCGTCGGCTTTCTGTAGACCGAAGTCGCCAGTAGGGACTTTAGACTGGTGGCATTACTGACTCTGTAGGACTCCCGATCGTCGAGGAGCATGCGGGCGTTCTTTCGGTAGTCTCCCATGTCAAGGCTAACGGTTGACCGGTCTTTATAGGCAGGTAGAATAACTATTTCAGAGTCCGCGTTTAACTCCCTTAGGGCCTTTTGTTCATCTCTTAGCGGCGAATGGGTTTTTCGGTGTGAAATGAGCAGTGAGAAGACTTTATGTGGAAGGAGGTCCTTTGCCTCGTCTGTGGCGTCGGCTTGACGCAGTGCCGATTCTAAAGAAGCAATGAAAGTGACTGAGTCGGCGTCAGTTGTGTTACACCGGATCCACGTTGTAGAACTTATGTTTGGACCAAAGTAAGATGTTTCGACGAGAGTTGTGTACTAACGTTTGCTCGTTTTCCTGGGATTGCGCGGTCTGTAGGGTCATGAAATTTAACGATAATTCTGCATTTCCGTTAGCAGGTTTCTTTCGTTCCAATGATATTACGGTGTTCTCCAATGTGGTGGCAGTCGATTCACCACAAAGGCGTGTAACAAGCATCCTGAATTTTTCAGCACCGTGTGCGTACTTCTTTAGTCGGATGTAACAACAGTCCGCCGGCAAGTGATGCGGCCAAAAGATCCGATCCTTAAGCAGGAGATGTTGGCCGTTGTCTACCAACTTCACTGCAGCTGCGGGATGTGCAACTACGTTGGAGAAACCGGCCGACGGTTGCGGACGCGAATGCACGAGCATAAGTTGGCCGTGCGAAGGTTGGACCCAAAGTCGGAGGTAGCAACCCAAGCCGCCCAAATGGGACACACATTCAACTTTGATGCCGTTGAGATTGAGGGCCGAGGTGATGATCATACGGCAAGGCAGGTACAAGAAGCCTGGATGTCTACCGACTGCTATGTCAATCGCTACATTAATTTGTCTCCCCCCTATCTGATTTTACGGACATTCTTGACGGGGTACAGTCGCGGCGCGGGACAATCGGGGCCATGACCTATCGCCGCGGCCGACCAGGACGACGGCGATTAAGGTCACGGTGACATGCGGGTCGAATGCAGCCACACAGGCGGCACTGGCGGGCCAGGCCTCAAACAAAGTGCGCCATATAAGGAGAGCCTGGTGCATGACTTCCAAGTCTCTGAAGATGGGTAGACGAAACCTCTAATAAAGACCTCTGATATCGCCCTCTCGATGAACGCCTCCTTTTCTTTTGACAGACTACCCGGGAATCGCATTGTCGCTACTATTGAGGGACATAAGAATTGTATTGTCACGGTCACGAAAATCCGTGTTACTTTCCAATGTCTGTTAAATCACCACGGAGACCTGCATTCCATTGTGTCGCCACAGGACTCGGCATCAAATATGCTGTAACCGTGCTTGCCCTTTTGTGCCGCTCATCGACATTACATTGTTATTTATGTAGGGGATAAACCTCAAACTATCTCAGTACACCACTATGAGATTATTATATCGATCCGTTCACTAAAAGCGTCCTTAACTGATATCGAAAAAAACCTTCTTTTTAATGCCTCGCGGACCGATGAGTGCAATGGTGATCGTCTGCTGTTTCAATCTTCCTCAGAGCGAAATCTGTATGGGAACGCAAGTTTACGGCGTCAAGACATGTGACATAAAACACTTTGGACATTAATTTCATAAAAGTTCGAATTGCAAATTGCATGCTGTACCAATCATCGACAATAGTTGCACAATTTTTGACTAAAATAGAACAGACTGATAAACGAAAGTGCTACGTCGCTGCGCAGTGGCTGGTCGTGAGGAGCACGCAGTTTAAATTATTGTGGTAGATTGGGGGCCATCGAGCAACATCTTCCTTCAAAAACAAGGTACTTCTGGATGCGGTCTTAAATTAACCTACCGAAGCAGGAATTTCATTTCGTGATATATGTGATCCAGAATCGGTAAATAGAATTAAAATGAGAATAAAACAGGTAAGTTGGAGTAGACTGCCAACGAGTACAGAAATGGTCTCATCTGAATCAAAATCGAAATGAATTTATTTACCTTTTGCAGTTCAGTGTGTAAATTCGAATAAACAGGTTGCATTTTTTGGCTCTTTGTACTTGGCAAAAATCAACTATTATGAATGGGTGACCAAACGTTACACCAGCGCTTCGTTTGCATTTTTCCTAGACACATGAACATACCTGAGTTTGCATGACACATGAGAACTTCTATTTTGCATCGAGCGTCTCAACGAATACACGAAATGTGTTTCTCAATCGACTCAGCTTCTGTTTCAGAAAATGCATCACATTTTAGTTGCTGCTATAACCGGCGCAACTTTTTACAGAAGCCAATCAAAAATATATAGAGGGAGATGAAATATTCACGTCATCAAACCGTCGACCACATGCATAAAAAAGAAGAGAAGCGATTTACTCCGTCACGACATCTGTTGTGTCTATCGGGAAATAAGGTGAACGAATCGAACCTATGTCAATAAGACTTATTGACTTTATTGAGACTTGACAAGAAAGAAGTAGAAAACTTGCAATTTCTAGAAGATTGGACGGAATCATTCTAGTTTATGAGACTGATACTAGTTCCCGAATCACTGACTCATGTGCCATCCCTAACTGAGGAAGTGAGCTAACACAGTTTAAGAAGAGCTTTTTCTCTACGGTTAGGCATTCCTAACATCGGGAAATAAGTTTATGGAACAAATAAGTTGAGCTGTTTGTTGATCGTCTAGCCCGTTCTAAAAATGCATGGACGTGTTCACTAGACAGCCCTGCATCGAAACGTATGAAAATACTGGTCGCTAACGGGCATGATTCATCGCTGTCATTTGAGTAATTGACTCTCCACAGAGGAAACGTCGTGCGCAGACTGCGGTCGGGCGTTAAAGTGCAGGATGTTTTTGGCAGAAAAAAGACAGAGCCATGATGCGGCTAGACGTATGTAACTGCTAACTTTGCCACTCATTAAACATGGAAAGGAGTCTTAACTAACTGAGACGTCGGCCTAGGTTCGGTCGTAGTTTTCATCACTACAGATTTCAACTCAGTCCTACAGCAGCAACTTTAATAACGGAAATTGTAAACAGATCCTCAATTCTTGACCCCTAGTCAGAATCCAAATTAGCATAACTGGCAAATGGTAGGCCATTTTAAGATATTTTCAATTCTCGCCTCTCTACGATCAAAGTTCAATGTTTAGTTGGGCTTTCATTAGAAAGGGATACCACTTTTGTTAACATTACAGCCAGTTAATAAATAAGTCCCTAATAAGATAAATAAATTTGCAGCAGAAGCAACAGCGGCATCAGCAGCAGTATTAGTGGTAGTAATCGAAGTAAAATCAGTGGCATTCAAGGCATGAGACGAACGAAGGCACTCAAACACTAAGTTTTAAGCTCTTCCAATGAGCCAGCCTTAATAATGACGCGGAAGAAATTATTTAACTGACCTACTTTAGAGAGAAGCGCCAAAACTTCAATAAACACAAAGAATTGTGCGACATTTTATTAATTAGAGAGCCCCTCGTTATTTATACGCTGAGCGGCGGAGGTTGGGACAATCAATTCAGGTTCTCCTCACTGAGCGGCGGTTGACTGTCCCGGTTTACGTTGCTTTGGTGGCGCTGATGTCGTACGTTTTAGGTATACACTCCATAACTTCATCATTATTAAAACTGTTCGAGTTTGACAGAAGTAGGAAGGGTAAGCAGAATGACTCAAGGGCGCTTTCCCGGGTCTGCAAAGTCTTATAAATAAACGAAACCCGGCTAAATTTTTGACGTTTTACCGTCTGTTGAACAGTACAATTAAAGTAAAATAATGTGTGTGCAATTCCAACTATATGAAATTATCTGTATTTTGTTGATATTGCCATAGCCTTTCAAATGATTAAAACGCACGAAAAAGTGTCTCCGATTTAAGTACACAAGAAAAAGGTCCATTAATTTCAGGTTGGCTGTTAAGTGCTTAAAAGAGAGAAACCTGTTCACTAGTTTATTTCATGATATGTAGACATCAGCCCTTAATGTATATTCAGGCAAATATTTCACAAAGTTTTTTCATCTCGTTTCTTACCCAGTCGGCGCAATCAGCTTCAACCCTTTGAGAGAATTAATGAAGACCAGAATGACTACTTTTGCTGAATCTACTCATTCGCTCCCAAAGTAAAAGTAATACTTCCCAGTCAACTTTAAGATACATGTCAAGTTTTATAACTTGAACCAGGGCTACTGCCGGTGTAATTCAGCAGCCTATATGAAGTGACGATGTTAGTCATTCTTGTTGGAATTTTGTCGACATCGTACCGAGCTTCTGCTGATACGCGACTGGGAACACACGTCAGAAAAAGGTGAGAACATATTACTTCTGTTGAATTACTATAATATAAGAGAGGTTTTCACTGCAAAGTTTTATTGTAGTCCAAAAAGCTTTCTTTATTTTTTCCTAAAAAGCCAATGGGTGTTAAAAGTGGGAATTACCTAGAAAGACCCGAATCTTATTAAACGCATAAAGCCGGTTTCACAGTCTGTTAGCTTTGGACTCGGCCAATACTATCACCTGAGCACACGCTTATTTAACAAGGAAATGTGTGAAAGAGGGATAAAAAGGATTCTGAGATAGGGAATTAGTGAGTATGTTTTTGAATGGGTAGGAAAATACGAGGTTTACCAGCACATACCACCGGGAAATGCCATCTAGATGATCAATATAAAATGATTAATTGTGCTTCCTCTTCCAACTGGGCGCTGCAAATGCATGATTCAGCTGTGTGAAGTTTGACTGCTGTCAGGATTGTTCCGCCTGAGCTGACACACCATTCCCATCATTAATGTCACCCATTTTTTCATTTAATGTAAGCTCCCAGTGTAATAAAAAGGACTCTGGCCAAAGCAGAAGATGCCTCGTGTTACGCAGCCGTTTTGCCTGTTAGTTCGGCCCTAGATGAGTAACAACAACGAGGAAATCCTCTCACATCCCCTTAAATAGGCCATAACTCCATGTTTCCCGCTTTTGTAGCGGCAACGCTCGGTAGATTGCATCGTATTCAACTGAAGTTGCATTTTGCGGTTAACCATATGAGTGACAACAAAAACAACAATGGACAGGCGATTTCTAGAACACCAATTTCCCGGGAACTGCTTGTCAAAATACATTCCACCCTGCGGGCAGTGTTATGTTTACTATTCCACATTCCCATCTCAACTGGCGCTGAATACACCGCGGATTTGTATGACATGAAGAGAAACGCAAAAGGAGGTCGTGCAGGTATCCATGCGTGCAACTCGACCAGAAGACTAAACTAACGCTCAGCTGAGGACGTCCTCTTTGCTCATATTCAAGAACAGAGCATCCGTATTAATTCCATGCACGTTCTCACTTGTCGTCGCGATGAGCAAAACAATCGTTGAGGAGGAAAATTAGGGCAAATGTGTATATTTAGGTAGTGAAGAAGTGGTCAGCTCAAGTGCCTAACTAGCCGGGCAGTTAAGCATCATAGTCTCCTCAGACGATGTTCAGAGGGTGGAAACGAACGAAACTGAAGCTTATTAATGAGCCAAAACGTTTGAAATCGGGTTTGCGTTTCATAACCGACAATTCAGGTGTTTTTGGTATTCGTATATTTGTACTTTGTAAATGTTTAGAACTTACGACGTAGTATGCTGCTGTTTGAAATAACAGTCATTTATATCACTTAAACAGCAGAGAACAAATACGTTCGAAATGTAAGCATAATGATGCGAGCAACCTGCATAAATGTGGTATAGTTGGATAAAGATGAAAGCCAATAAAATTTTAAAAAACCTTATTACCCAGTAAATCAGGTAGTTATAAGGACCACTGAGTTTTGCCGCCCGAATTCATAACGATATATTCAGTTGCTAGAGTTAGTTGGAAATGTAAACATTTTCTTAGCAGTATAAGTAATATCAGTGATAAAGGATGCTTCTCACAGACTAGTAAATTTATGGTGACTGGAAGTCCTTCGGAATGGTGAAAATGGAATATGAAAGGTATTCTACCTAAAACAGAACATTAATAAAGAAACCCGAGACTGAGACGACCACTTCTGCTCTATCAGTAGGCGATACCTAAACCCATGTATCAATGATCTGGACATCAAACCTGCATCACTTGTTTATTGAGCGTTCTTAAGTTCAACACCACCTTTGGACCACGGAGCCATTGCTTTACCTGTTGCGATCGGGAGTATCACACAGCGTCTTTAGGGGGCGTCCGCAATCGGGCTACATCATATGCTCGTCCCGCGGAACCTTGAGACGCAATCTCGAGCCTTCACAGACTACTGCATAGCGACCGACAATACAATCGGCATGTCAATCGACTGTGGTCCACTGATGAAGCGTTGAAGTAATGAGCGCTCACAGACCGAATTATCTAGATTCGGATTCCATACTATTAAATCTAGGGTTGAGTATGTCTGGTTGACCACGACTACCAAACCAGAAATGGCTGTCCCAGTCTCTTCTGTATTATTTTGAGTCTCTCCTGTGATGGCCTTCGACTGCGTCCAAACCGCGTACCGGACGAGCATTGCCGGTAACCCGATAATTTAATGCTCATCTCACGTATGCATCTTGGATAGTTTATTGCTGCTGAATGAAGTGTAAAGCGCAAAAACACGCGAATATGTTCGTAGTTTTAGTATGCACTTTCTTGCTTACGTTCTGTATCTTATAAATGCTGAGGCCCGTATGGCTGTAATACTTTTAGCCATTACCGATCGATTAGAGATTCAGAGCAAGGTGTCTGATGCATAGCGCAAACAGTTTTTTTTGAAAATAAGCCAGTCCGCTCCTCAAGACGATTTTCTTGTCAGCTAGTTAAAATGATAATGGTCAATAGTAAGTCCGAATTACACGGCAGTAAGATATATATGTAACTTAGAACCCCGCCCCGAAGGTTGGGATTTGCTGCTAGTCCCAGGGATTACGGTTTTAAACAACGTGCATTAAAATTAAGGAGCTATCGGCACTCCGACCTACGACTAACTTATAAATGCGATTTAATTCAGCCGTAAGACCTTGTCGGCGCATAAAACTTGGTTAGGTCGGGAGTCATAGTTGAACGCTGACCCTAGTAATAGTGCTGATGTGTCACATGTCAAGTACCGAAAACGGTGATGATTTGGATGTGGCAAACTAGCAATGCAGAACTACGTTGAGCGTGTATTGTTGTGGTAGTACCGCCTACTTTAAATAATGCGCCTTCTTGTGTCTCCGCCAGCTTTCTTTGATACTGTGTCTGGTGGTTGTTTCGAGGGAGATTCCACATCCCAGACTAAGATAGTTCTTGTTCCTGCGATTGAGGCTCTCTCTCTCCAACTATCTTCTACGCTTTAACATATAACACATTCACAAAACTGAGAAATCTCAAGAAAGATGTAAGCGTAGTTGTTGGATTTACTGCAATTTTAAACGTCTCCTGCACAAAATACCTGGTTGCTCTAAAATTATTACATTTTTAATTATTCAGCCATGCTGAAGAGCATGGACGACTTTATCGCAAAACACCATGTCCTTCAGCTGAGATGCTGT
>CACRXP010000701.1:234288-245086 GCA_902702965.1 Spirometra erinaceieuropaei | reverse complement strand
GTCTCCTGCACAAAATACCTGGTTGCTCTAAAATTATTGCATTTTTAATTATTCGGCCATGCTGAAGAGCATGGACGACTTTATCGCAAAACACCATGTCCTTCAGCTGAGATGCTGTGACTGCGAAAAAAACGTTTTTATTCGGTAGCACTTCCTACTGGAAAGCCTTTGATCAACCAAAATATGGGAATAGAGTTGCAATTACTGAAGAGAGGTACGATTGCAATCAAAGCAGTAGATTACCTACATAGAGGAGAGTTGAAAATAAGCATACTGCAATTAAGCACTCAAATTTAACATCTAACTGGAGGAAAGTGGTTCATATCTTTGTTCGTCAGAATAAAGTCACTGGTCAGAGAGCATGTCAAGACGGGGTCCCTGAAATGAATATTTCAGTTTTCAGTTGATATGGAAATTAGGAATAAAGGGTCTCCTCTACCACTGATAATTATGAAAACTATTGATATCTTTTAGTGTCCTATGCACTGCCTATCGAGACAAAAACGAGGCTTATGCAGTAGGTGGGCTAACTCATGAAATGTCAACCGAAATTCCGAAATGCATTTTCGATTCGAAAAGATTATTTAAGTAGGGTTGTAAAACTAATCATCGTACAGCTTGCTTCTATAATAGGTCAGTTAACTCAGGATGCCGGCTTTCGAACTAACTTCCTTCCGGTTGCATGTAAAATCTATGCTACGCAAAAAGTGACTTCTTGCGTAGCAGGCATTCTTCTCACATCTTTTCGATACCCTTAAAATTCAATTATATTTCATAGAATACATGCGTAAATATATCTATTCTCGCGCTCATTCGGTAGACAATTACGTCCTATTCCAATTTCATACTCAAAAGAAGGGCATAATTTTGTTTTCGAAAACTCTTCCAGCACCCGAATAATCTTGAACACGACCTGCCGTTACACTTGCATTCAGGGTTTCCAAACTACAAGCTGTATATTTTCCGCGTACGGAAAACCATACATTTCTCTACGGGAATACGGGCAGAAAATATGGGGTTTATAAAATTTGGCAGTGAATTTGAGCCATATTGCTAACTGTAAAAGCCACATCGGTAGATGCACAGACATGGCCTTCTATAACGGCCATTTTACGGTAATAAAATACCACAATTGGGAACTTTTTTAAAACCGAATTATACCCTTCCTTCGAGTATAAAATTGGAAGAAGACTTAAATTTCTGTCGAATGAACAAAATAATATTTTATGCAAGATTACAATGAAATATAATCGAATTTTTAAGGGCATCCGGCATCAGTGAGAAAGATGTATGTCGTCATTTTTGCGTGCAGCCGGAAGAAAGTCTTTTCGAAAACCGGCGTCCTGAGGTAACTGAACTATTGTAGAAATATGCTGCACGATAACTAGTTTTAAAACCTTACTTAATTAATCTTTTTAAAACGAAAACTCATTTCGGAATTTCGGCTGACATTTCACGAGTTAGCCTACCTACTATACTTCTGCCATTTACGGTATTGGCATCACTTTATGTCCTCCTGCCTCAGCGTGGCAAGGGCTTCGTTCGTGCTTCCGGAGTAATGCCGAGAGCAGTGGAAAAACATTGATGGGCTGCTTTTGAAGCTAGCAATAATATAAGAGATACAGGGAAGGCAGATGCGATTGAGACAGTCCAATATGCTTATGATCAATTACGATCGGTGGCAGGTTTTTTCTCTGGATGGGCACCGCAGTATGTCATTTTTGCCTATAGTATTTAAGCGATATATCGTGACATCTTTCGAGAAAAAAATGACTTTGGATTTATGACAAAAGCCGACTTTTGGAATGCCGGCAGAGGTTGTCAACTGGATCGTCAGTTCGCATAGGTACAGAAAGGTTTTATGACTGAGTAGCATGTGATCCAGAGTTTAGATTGACTGCTGGCAAGACGGAAAAAGAGTCCTACTGGCCCACTATAAAATCGTTTCAATTATATTCCAGCTGTTCAGTGCATTCAGTTTAGAATTAACTACCTATCTGACATGAAAAAATCGCAGACTATTCACGTGTTCACTGATAAATAGGCATAAGTGGAGTTTGATTTGAAGCAGGTCTCCAATAACTATAGTTATTTGCAAAGTAGGTACGCTCAACAACTAGAAAACGAGCACAGCTGGGTATACCTGAGGACTTTTGCTAAGAAAATCGGACTATTTGACGTCGCTCAAGCGTATTAAGAATCATTTAAAAACTACTCATTGAACGTGGCACATCGCATACCTGAAAAGATGCATAATTACGCACGCTGAGATATGAAGACAAAGGAGGAAAGAGAACATAATAATCAGTGTCATCGATTTTTCGTCCTAAGCAGGTCATACCAGAGCATAGAGCCTAAATGACCTGACGTCGGAACGTGTGTTAGACCCTCTTAGGTGATGCAAAGTCCAGTCACTGAGCGCCGAACCCAGGTTCATTTGATTGTGATTTGGAATTTTCCGGTTGCAGTGTCTTTCATTGACTAAATCTGATAGCTTATAAGCCTACATCCGTTATGTCTTGCTCTGCAGCCCCAGTCAACAGATCACATCGGAGACCACATAGCAGTGCGCAATCTCTCATACTAATGAAGTGGGTGATCGTGGAAAAACGACTATTTATGTTTTCTTCGCCTCTGTCGTCCAACCATATATCTACCAAAATTTGGAAGGTCCAAACCCAGTCAAGTTTTGAATGTACCATTCCATCAACTGCGACAATGTTCTTACTCCTAAAAGTACGCTTTAAAGTATTCACTTATCACGAATGGATTTTAACGATCGGATTAGCTCAGCGATTTAAAGGTCAAAAGTACTCGGGAAAGTTTAAGATCCTCAAACCTTGTTCACAAGCATGGCAGACATAACCGAATTAGGATGTTTTGTTTTTATCAGTAACACTTCCTGCTAAATAGCAATATGTAGATATTCGAGATTAAAATTAACCTTATGATAATCGTAGGTGAGTTTGAAACTTAGCTCAGACATGCCTGCCTGATTCGCCAGTGAAATTCTTTTCTTTGGATTGTTGTTCATTATGCTGTAGTTTTTAAACGGGGGGATATGGATGTCCTTGTAAAACAGACTGGTCTACATAAGTACCACCTACACTAACTGAGGGCAGCCCAAAACTTCTAGGAAGAAGCTCGAGAAGCGCAACTACTTTTACTGCTTTTTTCGGTACAAATGGATTATCAAAGACAGCCACAAAGAGAAACATTTGGCAACTTAAAGTAGTGCACGTCGACGCACTTATCTTTAAATTTCAGAAGGCCAGTTAGCCAGCATGTTTGTTTTCGATAAATTGTCGTCAGGTCAGTACATTTGCATGGGAAAGGGGTAGCAGTAAAAACATTTCAGTATTTCAAGAGTAATTTAATCGATTTCTTTAATCATTGACATGCTTTTACTTCTACCCCGATTCCATATATATCTACTGGCCTGACGAGAATGTATCGAAAGCAGACGTATGGTCGCCAAGTGATCTTCTGAATACTGTCATGGGAGTCATCAAATTTACTGAATCCTTCTAATTATGAATTCAGAAAAGTGCATTATCTTTCAAAATCTATTCCGCCAACTTCTGGATTGATTTTGAACAATGGTGTGCAGTTTCATGGGCGCTGCCCTTTCCTTTGGTGGATAAACCATATGACGACCTGCGTGATGTAATTTCAGTTTTACCACACTTTTCAGAGTTACCAGTAGATGCTTAGAAAATCCACTAACACATGATTGCCTTTAACAGCTAACTTTCAACGTTTAGCGTTCTAAAAGCGAATTCTTTTCAGCAAAAGGTCGGAGGTTTTAGGAATTAACCTTTGATTGTAGAAATGCTAGCCGAAGATGTGCATAAATGCAGCAACCAGACATCTATTGAGTGGAAAGAAATTTTTTAAATGTCTGCTTTCAGTACCACTTCATTTGCTGCCTTTTAATCAGTTTCGGCACTGAATACAGAGCCCAAAATCGCAAGTATACCTGAGTTCAGAATATTTCTAATTACGAGGGAAAAAGATCTACCGAGCTGGTAGAACGAACAGTTTGTTTGATGGGACTTGCACAAGTTGTGTAGCTGTTATACCTGTCTTTCTTTCGCGACGTAACACTAAATATGCAGCAAATATACAGGAAAATAATGAAAATCGGCAAATTCAACTTACCCTTGAGAAGGCAAATCCAGCATATTCCTTGAATGAAACATTGACCGTCGAATTACTGGAGGTTGGAAAGAGGAAGACGGGTGCATTGTCATTAACGTCGAGGATTTTGACAGTAACCTTTGCCCTTGAGCTCCTCTTTGGCGTACCGTCGTCCTCTGCGACAGCAAAAAATGAGTGTTTCGAGAGTGAAAAATCTTCTGATGTAGGGTAATTGAAATCAAGCGCCGCCTCTGTGGGACGAATTTTTCTGGAATTCAGCTTTTTGTGGTCCGCTGCGGCTTCTCGGTCAATAGGGCCACTTGTGAGGACACCTATCTCATATCTATTTTCGTGTGCAATATAGTGCGGTACCAGACGATAGGGCAAAGTTTCTTCGTCTTCCAGCCGCCAACGATACTGCAAACTGTCTTCTGAGAGGGGATAGTGCGTTGGAAGATCAGTCGGCAAAGTCCAAAACTTCAGCTCTCCGTTCTTTCCCTCATCCGCGTCCGTAGCGTAAATGACTCCGACCAGGTGATTTTCAGGCACACCTTCTGTGACCTCAAATTCAAAGTCCGATTCCGAGAACACGGGCGATTCATCATTAAAGTCCGTCACGTAAACGGTCACTTTGACAGAAGAAGAAAGTGGAGGGTGGCCATGATCCTGAGCCAGCACCTCAAATTCGTAGGCTGCCTGCTGTTCGCGATCCAGATGCCCATTCGAGGTAATTAAGCCTTCCTTCTCATCAATTTTAAATATGGGATTTTCAGTGCCCTGTATCAGACTATACTTGATTTCTGCATTCGGACCCTCGTCAATATCGGTGGCTGTTACCTTACCGACTTCATAGTTTTGCCCACGACGTGAGGGCTCACTGTCCTCATAGACACGCAGAGTAACGGTGGGCGCATCAAAGAAAGGTGCATTGTCGTTGATGTCACGGATGCTCACTAGCACACTCTTTTCTGAGGTTCTTCTTGGCTTGCCTAAGTCTCTGCACAACAAGTACAGCGGAACCTGACTGCTTTCCTCCCTGTCAAAGGCCACCAGGGCTGAAAGCTTGAAGAGCGTTTCCTGACCTCCATCAAATGAGCCGCTGGTTTTCATATTAGTCATTCTTGTCAGTCGGAAGCGACTAGTTGAATTTTCAGACAATTCACACTCAACTCGTCCGTTTTCCCCGCTGTCTCCATCCGTGACGCTGACGACCGCGAAGTCTGAGGGCACAACTTCCCTGTTCTCCTCAATAGAGATGTCACTGTGGCCATCTAAGGTGAAGACTGATATAACCGGCTGTTCGTCATTTACATCAATCACACTGATGATGAGACGAGCTGTGTCATGGACAGTTGCCTCCAGAGAAGTATCCATAATGTAAGCTGTGCCATAGAGTTTGGAAGGGTCCTTAGATGCCTCTTGAGCCTCAGATTGTGTCGGATTGCGTACAATTAAAGGAATTTCAAACTTATTGATGCGCGCATAGGAGAGTTTTCTCTTCAGAATGACTGAGCCGTTGTTAGGAGAAACGTGGAAATTCCGACGCACGTCTGCTTCTGCGTAAGGCCCAAGTGAGTATATGAGCTGACTGAAGATGCGGCCCTTATCCCCATCCGTTGCCTTAGCTTGGTAGATGACTGAGCCAACGGGTGCATTCTCATTCAACTGCAAATACATAAGTTTCTTTTCAAAACGCGGCGGGTTGTCATTCACATCGATGACTTCAATAGCCAGGTAAAGGGTGCATGTATTTTCTGCCATTCGCGTAGCATCACTTGCTGTTACAATTAATTTATGTGATGTGGACAGCTCGTAGTCTAGTTGTCGGGCAATTGAGAGATGGAGGGAGACGGGTCTCTCCAGAGAACTCGTCTCAGCTACATGCAGATCAAAGAAGCGCGCACTGTCGAGCTCGTCTGCTGAGCGGAGACGTATGCTCCGAGGATCAATGCGATGCATGGCGTCCGCGTCAGGGTCAGAGGGCCTATTCAGAGGCACCATAAAGGAGGGACCGGTTCTACTGTCCTCGGGTACGTACACTGTCTGGTGATCTGACGGCTCGAAGGTACAGCGGTTGTCATTCGCGTCGAGTATATTCACGACTACCTGAATAATATCGATTATTTCTGCGGTTCCCAGGGGCAAAACATTAACTGTGAATCGCAGTTGACACTGGCCATTCAGTCGGGGCATGACAAGACCCATCTTCATTGGTGCGCCCTCACTAGGACAAAGGGCCTCCCGATCGATGACATGAGCTATGGTGATTCGACCGCCTGTCGGTGAAACCTTGAAGTACTCCGCGTGACCCTTCTGGATGAGGCGAAATACGGGATTGATTGGACCGCCTCTTCTAAATTCAGATAATTTTGGTAGGAGGACACCCACCAGACTTCCCATCTTTTCTTCTTCCCGCACGCTGAAACTGACCTCCTGTATGCCCAGGGCGAGGAAAAAGAAACTGAATAGAAGGAGTGGAGTCCGAGCAAACTTGATTAAAGGTGACCAGAAGGCGCAAGCCATACGGAGGGGGTCAATAATCTTGGATGGATTCAAGATGCACCTCGAACACAAATCTTCCTCAACAGAATGAGTCGCATAGTGATCACTACAAGGTGAGGAAGCAAAGACAGAAGACAGAAATAACACACTCGTAATAAATGGAATAATACTTGAAAGATAGTTAATAATACCGATTCACTCTAAATTAGTTTTAGATACTAGCTCATTTGGATACACAGGACAGACAAAGCAAAATGAGAAGTATTATCAACTGCCTACATAAAGTATAACCTTACGTTCCAAACAAAACGAAATATCCATATTTAATCCCAAAAATGATGATCGGCAAATGTCATCCAACTATAATAATGAACACCTTCACTGACACTGTGTTGCGATAACCTTTCTGCCCAGGAGTTTTTGAGTGTAATCTCTAAGGTGAGACGGGTATCATCGTTTCTGGCTGAAGTATGAAAGACACTATAGCACGTTACTTATGATGCGAGCGCATAAAATATTTTCAAGAAAATTATAGGGGAACAAAGAAGACATTGATATTTTAGCCAATCTTCTAGCATATATCGATACGAGATATCACATTAACATCAGAAAGTATCCAGTGAACGGCTCTGAGAACTCTTAGCAACTGAGCGCCCGTTTATTCGAATCGTATATCGCGAAATGCTCGCGCACTTCACAACTATTTCCGAAAGTCGCTTTGTGCATGGATGAGAAAACAGGTGGCAGACACGGCTTTGTCATACAAATATTCATGAAGTTAAAGACAGGAGTTCCGCGTTGAGCCCGATGGAAAAACCTACCTTCATACTGTGCTAGATTCCCGAGTATTATTCCAAGACTGCAGCCAACAGATGCCTAGACGACTCAGAATCAAATGGAACATGCCTTTGCCTCTATGCTTTTTGACTGAACTGACCAAGTCTTGAAAAATAATTAATATCTAAAAATGCTTCAGTTTCTCTTCTTTAACAGAGAGTGTTCGCTCGAGTCTTTCAGAAAAGTTGATATTTAACCCTAAGTGAATTTTGCTTCTGGGAACAAAAGGCTTGTAAGCCCTAATGTGCGTTGATAATTCTACATTTCACAGTCTTTTCGATAAGAAATAGGCGAAGTTTAAAGGATCGCCTAAAAATTTACAATTCATACCCTGATTGCAAAGTTTGGGCGGTTCGGTTACTAAGCTAAGCTAAGTCTTCGGATGAGTGTATATTGTTAAAGTCGTCCGATTGGTTGAAGGCTTGAAAATGTGCAAGTAAAATTGAAAATTGAATATTAATTGAGTGAGACATACTATTTTCCCCACCTAGGGACAATACAATATTATCCAAAACGAATACAGAAATTCTGGAGAAATAGTCGCTTATTATTCCAAACGTCTACTTTCCGTAGTTCATTATGAACTATGTAACGGAATTACACATAATGCCTACCAATTACGTCACGGAATACTGCTCAAATTGGAGACAACGAGTCAGTGCTGAATTGATCACATTTTATACGCAGTAAGTTTATTACAGCTTATCCGAATATTCATGCACTGGACTGATCTAGAATGAAATTCACCACACGTTTAATGTAGGTAACTTTGGATGCTACATTTCGCACGTGTACTGTGCACGAATTCCCCTTTATAATTTATGCCAATAAGTCTCTGGGAGAGACAAAGGACATGGGAAAAGCAGTATATTAATGATTTTGTTTGACGCCAGGGCAAATGGGGCGGCTCGGTATTGTACTCCCATTCTTATTTTATAGGACACAGAATCTGGGCAAGAGACCCACGCCATGAAGGCCTCTTTGGTGCGAGGAATAAATAGGCCTCGGCGCACTTCGTTGAGAGAGATCTTGCGTTTGCCGGCATCAAGTAAGGCTGTATGGCTTCATCACGGATAACAGAACTGCTGGTACGCATGCAAGCAACATAGAAACCTTTTATAGGGCTGCAAGCTAGATCGGTATCTCTTTTAAAAAAGAATGCATGGTTACCGTTGAGTTCCATTCGCCTGCAAGCATAACGTGACTGGTTCAGAGTGCCGTGGCCAATTTAACGTAGTATAAAAAGGTGGTCGGGAGAGAAAACAGCCGTGCAGGTGATAGTTAAAAGTTATTTATTCATGCATTGCACACAGTGAAAAAACTCGAGGAGGGAGATAACATTATATAGAAAATGGAAACATGGTGAACTAAGCTCAATTCGATGAAACCGCTAACTTCTGTGGATACGGTTTCGGCGCAAACAGAGGGAAGCAACAGGCGCAATCACCAGCCAGCTATCTCTATCTCTTTGGGGCAAGTGAGCAGTATTGTTTTCTTATGATAATTTTGGTTATCACACTTCCCTAAAATTGTCACCACCATAGCGGAATGCGAGAATTACGGCTCGACTTTCATCGAAGGATATTGGTCAACAACAGCAAACAGACTGGACTATCCATTTTAATCTGTCAGACCTAAATCGAAAGTCAATAATACCTTAGTTTTATGGCTAGGTCGGTAGGTTCGAGTTTCAGTGCCATGGTAACGACCCGCGAGTCTACGCTGGGTATGCTTTGCTTGGGAGTATCCATGGTCCTCCGGGGATGAAGATTTCCTACCTACCGAAGATGACACATCGGTTTCTAATTTTATGCAATCCCATATATGAAAAACGCCTCAGGGGCGACGGCAAAAATCCCAAAACGTTTTGGAATTTTCGTGAATCATGAACAAAAGTGCACGATCGGCCAGCAAACCATGAACCTCAGCTGCCAGCTATCCGTAAAAGAACAAGCAACAGTGGTCTATAGCAGACCATGTCGAAATTGAGATGCGCGGTATATAGTTGAGACGATCAAACGCCCTGGAACAAGGTTGCATGGAAAGCGACTTGCGATCAACCGCAAGGTCAGACTGTGATTGGCTTATGATCACATACAGTGACTGAATCACAGTTTCGCCTTTGTGAAAATGACCGTGGTCGTCCGAGCAAATAAAGGGGTGGCCAGACTGGTGCTCCAAAATTTGCTTTCGGCTGGTACAGTTAACCGAGCCATGGACCTGCATTTCGCCTACAAGGCATTATACACACGGCTCGGATCAGTGTGAGCAGGGCCAATAGGAAAGACGAACACACAGGTACGAGAGTCGACGCACAGGAAAAAGAAGAGAGGTGGCGGCCGGAGGTAACGTGAGCAATGTCAAAAACTGCCCAACTGATGCGCCCGTGAAGCCGAAAGTAGCTCACAGGAATAGCAACAACTGATCAGTCCACTGGCTGAGTAAGCTAGGCCAACAGGCAAGTTGACTTGGCCACAACTACGCCGGCCACGAAGAAGACAAATGTCACCCCAGCTCGCCACCCATGAACCTCGGGGAGGTCAAAGATAGTCATAAATAAGCGGGGAGGTCTAATTTCGTGTGTCAAGAGTGGCTATAATACGAGGCAATCGGCAAGGCTGAAAAACGCAAGATCAGTAGGTACCTGCGCTCGCTCACTCTTCTTCTTCGCGAGCGATTTATGTATACACGTAGTAAAGTGCAAATCAGATATTTTTAGTAAGATATGGGCTGGTGTGCGTTGCCGACAAGCTGCACATTTATAAGGAACATCTTGCTTAACCCCTGCACTTTGCTGATTTTCGATCGACGAACTGCCTTGTGTTTGATATTCGCTATGTGATTTAGGAGAATTTTAGATTTTTTACAAGAGCTCAGATCATTTGGTAGTGATGGTCCAGAGAGACTGGATCTAAATCTTGACACCTACTAGATATTCCTGGACTTAGAAAAAAAGTCGAAAAACTTAAAAGTTGTCGGATATGTGTAAAGAAAATGTGTTCTTCTAAAACCAAAACCAGTACTACTCAACTACCTGAGGAGAGAAACTGATAATTAGTAAAAGCCTGCTGTACATTCATAATAGGTAATTTTATTAAACAATTCATAACAGTCATGCAGTACAGCCCACGCCATTTTTCAACCAATAGAGCTTAATCGTATTCACGTCAATCATTTATATGATAGAGGGGAATTTTCAGACTGTTGATACGGCCAGAGCGAGATATAAAGTGATAAAACTGCGATATTAATAACTAGTTGTGTGTGCCGTTTTATTTCAGGTGCTGAGGGCAACATTGTTTAAATCAGATAAAAGCCT
>CACRXP010000701.1:214116-234203 GCA_902702965.1 Spirometra erinaceieuropaei | reverse complement strand
ATGGAATTCATCCTTCACTTCCGTAACGGGAAAGATGCATATCAGCGTACCTATAGCTGCTAGCTTTTTTGCTTACTTGCCTGCCACCCCCGATTATCCATCAGACTTCCAAATTAGACGCAAATATGCTAGATCGTTTTCTCACTGATAAACCGCAGTTAAGCCAATGTTGTCATATTGTTTGGAATTACTTACTTTTTGAAATTAGTATGAGGAAACAAATTAATTGGCGTGAATGAAACCGAACACTAGTGGCCAAAATTCACGTTTTTCTCTTGAAGACAGCTCTTTGGCTTCGTCAAAACGCACCTAACTCCCAGAATATTCGATTGGGAAGAAGTAACATCGCGAATAAATCGATGACAATAAAATTATTTACATTAATAGCCTAAATAATAAAGGTTCCAAAACCACTTCTGTCATAAAAATATGCGGCAAACGTGAGGCATTTCGGAGCTATCCACAAGGCCCCAAACGTACTTAAAAGAACATCTTCCCGGCGGTTATTTTTACACATAATTCGTCGCTTATGTATCGAAATTTCCTAGTTATACATCATCTCTGTAAGTGCTATTACTTTACTATAATTCTTGATATGCTATGAGTTTAGAAATCTAAAGCACTTTCAAACCGTTAAAATTTTTAATTGTTCTCAGAAAAAAGCTAACAGTGCTTGCTTTACGATAAAAATCGTGGTCAGGGACGGTCTCAATAAAATGGCAATTTCCTTAGTTATTTGAATAGAGATTATTTCCATATTCAGTCTGTGTTCGGTGAAATTATATAATATTTTTGAAACTAGCCGCCAATTCAAAGCGAGAAAAGTTTCATTTTTGTAGGGAGCAACATAAACGTGCCCGCTAAGTGCTCAAAGTGGATATCTTGGAATTTGGAAGTGACATAGCAATACACACATTAATTCATATTTCCTGAAATTAAAAGTCTGCAAACGCTCGTACTAAATGTGTCTCCTATCACAGCCGATATGTTTGTTCGTAAAATATAGCAGTGGCTTCGACAAAAGGAAAAATAATTTAAACTACTTATAGATCCTAGGTGTCATTCTTAATCCCAACCTGTGGACCAAGCACCTGAGAGTTGAACCACAGCTTACCGGTAACTGAAATTTTTCGATCTAGACCTTCTTTAAGTTGAGCTTGGGATCAAGATCCTTTCGTGGATGATCGGGGATATCTGACATTTGTCAGCGCATTCAGAATGCCTGTAATTGGGAAATTGACACAAAATGTGATTCATTAAAACGCTTTTATTGAAAAAAGTAGCATACTATAACTGTACTTTGCACCTTTCCAGCAAGATGTTTTTGCTGCTGTCGTGGGTTATTGAGTAATGCGTCGTTCTCCAGAGTTGCAAAGTGAATATTTTTAACGTTTAAGACGTTCGGTCGAAATTTTTTTTCAAATTAACAACTATACCAATGAAAGATTGTTTTTTCATGATACGGCTAGCAGAATTTCATGGAAGTCGAATTATTTTTATTCGTACTCAAGCATATAAATATACATTAGCCCCCCAATGACTCAGTTTAAACAACCGGCTGTTCTAAAATCTCCATTCTGACTATCACTTACATCACCCGCACTATTACTCAGCGACCTTATGGTGTCTTTACTACTGATACTGATCTCTTAATATTACGCAAACCAGTTGAGTGAAAATCCAGCTTCCCCATTTGGCTCTATTAATTGTATGTGCAAATTTTAGGGATCATGCGTTTACTTTTATAAGTGATGGACCTCGCATAAAAAATAATATGGAAGTTATTACAACTACCACCGCCTTTGTTATTATAACCGTGACTAGTAGCACAACTAGTAGGATCGTCCACAGTATTGACATTAATATTATAACTCCTGCCGCTGGTCTTACCACCACTGGTTACATCAACTTATGAACTATTTCTGAAACTGTCATTATCAGTACCAGTGTCACTGCCGTCTCAACGTTTGCAAACTTTACTCCGGACCTTATAAATATCACCGACACTACGACCATCGGTATGAACACAACTACCCCCTCATACCGCCAGCACAGATTTCATGCTCATTCCAGTACCCTTACCACTTCTGACACTATTTCGGTCGCCAAAGTCATTACTATCTTCGTTATCACGACTAATGCCTCTTTCGCACTTTAATGAGGTAAAAGCAGTCACTCGCACAGAGAGTTGGAAAACGACTTCCCCGTAGTCTATCATACAGCAATAAATTTCTTAAAAAAACTAATTCGTCAAAATCTACTAAAGGATTCTGAACGTTTATTTCCTTTTGAACCACAGACGTTTTGCGCAAAGTCCTTTCTAGGCCAAACCATCAAAATGCACGCTTGAGAGCTCAAGTGAGTCCGACTGTCCGAGCTAGCCGGATACACTCCACTTGATGAGTTAGTTCCAATAATTGCCCGCGTGAGGGCGTTTGAATTTACGAAAAAATACCGTATACGACTAGAATGCAGTTAACGGGCTAACTGCGCAGGTCTATAAAAGCAATCCAGCTAGCAGTTTGGTCATTGCGGAAGGTGAAGCACAAACCAGTTTTACAAAATTATCTTCAACACGTAGTAAGACGGGATATTTAACTTTTAAGGTACCGTTTTTCACAATCTATGTATACGTGATCCAGTCAGGTTCTGTCGCAATCTTAAAAATGCAGAACGTCTAATTGTGAAAATAAACATCTAAACATGTGTAACAGTGGAATTTACGAGACAGGCCGAATGTGCTAAGCGTGTCTTCTTCCCTACGGAAACAGTTCTCTTTGTGACGAAACAAATCTAGTCAGCTTCTGTACCACTTATGGGATCCCAAAATATCTGACTGCCCATCCTGAAGCAAGGAATTTGCTGCTAGTTTCCCATAAATTGGCACGATTTTGTTAATCCGAAAGACCTCGTCTCCTTCACTGCCTGCGGTGAAAAAAGGCTTGAACGGTACGATATACTTTATACCGCAAATGTCATTTGTGTATTCTCTATATATGATCGAGAAACGTTGAAAGCATACGAAGAAACGGAGTATAGGTCTTTCGAGGACAAAATGCAGGGGTGCATTAGTACTTAAGAGGGAGTGAGTGTGGCATCCTGTCCTTCATAGTCGAAATGAGTGCCCAACTCCTGTATATGAGGGAGCAAGACATGATCTGACGGCATATCCTAAGCAGATCAAGATCTGATAGGCAGACAGGTCCACCTAATATAGCAGTCCCGTCAACAGCTAATAGAGTAGGTCGAGAGGCGATGTCTTCTGTGGTGAGGTTATGTGTATGACCTCCTCAAAGAAACTACAGTATCAGTAAACGGGTACTGAATGTCCAAATTATGGTACATGCAACAAGTATGTTTGCAAGGAATTGGGACGCTGTCATAGGTAGGTGCCCTAGAGATTTACAGACGGCCTACGTCAAATCTTAGCTGATTCATAAATGAAGAGTATATGACTGCTGTGGGTTATCGATAAACGGGAAGTTTAGGTTACAGAACAATCTGGAGCGAAGTTAGTGGCATATAAAACTTGTCATCTTTAAACTTTTTGATCTCTCGCAATCCCATGATTTAGAAGTTAGGACATTGAATTTGAATACGTAAGCCTTTCAGAGAAGAAATGCAAACTTCATAAATGTTAGCGCCACAGGGATTACAGTTAGGTACAGCATGGACTCAAGTTTCACAGAAAACCGTCCGAATTCCTTTTTTCATCGTTAAATCTTAGTGATAGCATCGATCAAGCACGGTGCTACTCACAGGGCGTTAATACCGGCATTTTTCCTTCTCAGCCGACAATTTAAATATAATGATGGGAAAAAGTAAACAAACGCATCTGGCCGTCACAAGCAACAGTGATACCGGGTTCTATTGCAAAGGCAAGCAGTAACCAGGCCCATATATCACAACAAGTGCTGGAAAATATATGAGCTTGACAATACGATTCGACGACATCTGATTTTATGGAATAACGTGCTTATTTTCAATCTTAACATATTTTAACCACAGCGAAGCAGCTTAGGAAGTTAAAAGATTAAAAGAATTCTCAAAGCAACATCAGCTTAGTAGGCGCCTCATGTTGACCTCTGGTTTGCAAGGCCGTATACCCACAGAAATCGTACCGAACAACGTTGGTTTCCTCGCAGAAATAAGAACTACTTTCGGTGCTCAAAAATACTCTAACCCTCTGAAATGGACCTCTACAAAAATGTGACTTCGTGACTTGTAGTGAATTAGTCAGGCACCTATAAAATTACAGTAAAGCCCACAGAAGAGAAGCGCAGATGAGTAAATTCCAGAAAGGAGCAGTCGCGACTTGCCGTCGTTGCAAACACAGAATTTGGGTTTGGACTTGTTTAGCTTGGTAGTTTCATTCATCAAAATGGAACATATGACGCGAAGTGCCGGACGACAAGATGAAGAAGACCCCTATAGTTGAAAGTAGCGGAGTAAGTTGAGTATAGATAAAATATAATCGGATCTTAAGAGCACCCCAGAAAACAAGTCCCAAGTTTAATGACGGAGGGCCTCTCTAGGTAAATTTGGTCGGGCCCTTGACAAAACTTTACAAGTATGTGGTACACGTTAAGTGAACTAAAGTGACCACTCAGTCGTTACTTATGATATCGTCTAAATTTGTCTTGAACTCTTGCTTACTGAAGACGATTCCGGTTGCAGATCAAAGCCTTGGCTGTGAAATCATATTGCAGTAATACGCGTCTAGTAGGAGACTAAACTACTTCAGCTTATTCACAGAAAGTTTTCAGATGAACACTCATTAAAATTTCACCCTTGATACATAAATCAAAAAGAGGCTATAACGGCTCATTTAAGTGCATCACCAATACGTACTCTGAGTTGTTTGTCGGGAAAATGTTGAGGAAAATACCTGATTAGTGACTGAATCCAAGCTAACCTCGTATATTTTTATCCAGCTTTTCCTCCAAAGCACAGTAAACTTGAAAGAAACTGTAAGTCTGATGGTGCTGCACTCTGTGCCGCCATAGGCGAATGAGCACTATCCAGGAAGTCGTATTCTTATAAGAGGAAGAAAACTGTTCTAGGCATTGTGTGTGTGTGTGGTTTGATTAGGGTATGGTATATAACCCCACTAGCAAAACCACAATCAGCTGCAGCTAACAGCAACCGCGGTCATACCTATAGCAGTCATTTCCAACCGCTAACCTGTAAAAATTTAAGTCAAACGAGAACGCAGCCTCAACCCTAGCTAGGCTTTAAAATCCTAAGGCTAGCCCTAAGACTGGATTTTAACCCCCTAACCCTTATTATTGGACTGTAGTCCTAAAACTCCAACCCTAAACCAATACCCCAAACTTCAAATCATAACCCATGCCTGACAAATCTTGCCCTAAGCATAGCCCAACTCCTAACGCTAGCCTTAACCTTAACCCTAAGCCTAACTCTGAGCCTGGTGTGGGTACTTTAAATGTCTTTAACACCAGTGAAAATGAGAATTCGCACACCGTACGACCCTCTTCGCGACGGATTACCAGGCAAACGGTTATGGACCACACCTGCCTAGGTAAGCTAAAAAGATGGATTTATCACAACCGTCCAAGGAGGGTTACCTACACTACCCCCACCTGTGGTTTTATTAGCTTATCGCTGACACCGTGAGACTGAGGTGTTAGGCGATGCAGGCGGCTACTCTCCACAAAGAGTTTATAAAACCGCAGCGATCTCCTTGATGTTGCACATACAATAGGTGGGCTAACTCATGAATTGTCAACTGAAATTCCGGAATGCGTTTTCGTTCCGAAAATACTAATAAGTAGGTTTGTAAAACTAATCAGTCTACAGTATAAGTCTATAAAAATTCAGTTACCTCGGGATGTCGGCTTTTAAAAATCTTCTTTCTGACTGCATGCAAAAACTATACTCTGTAAAAAATGACCATTTAAATAGCATGCATTTTCTCATTAATTTTCGAAAGCTCCAAAGGTCTAATTATACTTCATAGAAAACATACAAAACATATTCGTTCGTGCGCCCATTCGGTAGAAAATTACGTTTTCCTTTAATTTTTTATTCAGAAGAAGGCTATTATTCTGTTTTCAAAAACTTTTCTAATTCCCGAATCATTTTGAACCCGCTCTGCCGTCACACTTGCATTCAGGGTTTCCAAACTACAAGCCATGTATTTTCCGCGCGCGGAAAATCACACATTTCTCTGCGGTGTTAAGAGGAGACAATACGAGGTTCATAAGATTTAGCAGTGGAAGTGATCCATATTATTAAATTTACAAGCTACATTGGTAAATACAGAAACATGAAGTTTTATGAACCTTTATTTCAGGGTATTAAAAAGTGTCACAATTAGAAACTTTTTTAAACCGAATTATGTCCTACTTTGAGTATCGAATTGAAAGAAAACGTAATTTTCTACCGAATGAGCAAAAGAATGAATTCTTTAATGTATGTCTTCCATGAACTTTAACTGGACTTTTAGAGGCATCGAAAATCAAAGAGAAAAGTGCATGCTACTTAGGCAGACATTTTTTACAGAGTATAGTTTTTGCATGAAGCCGGAAGGAAGTTCTTTCGAAATCGCCATCCTGAAGTAACTGAATTATTATAGAATTATACTGCATACTGGTTAGTTTTACAAGCCTATTTAATTAATCTTTTCAAAACGAAAACGCATTCCGGAATTTCAGTTGACATTTCACGAGTTGGCCCATCCACTGTATGTATATTCATATTTGAACTTCACCAGCGGCCAGCGATGAGGTCCCGCATCGTCAAGTAGTATGACTGCTTTCACTGTCGGTTTGTCCAAGCCTCCGATCATTGCGAGGAGTTCGCGTTGTGAATGAAGAACCGTTATCACTAACGAATGCTATCTGTAGGCCAGTTTTATGTGCCCCGCTTGTCAGCATTTCGATTGGCACTCACATGCAGAGGTCACTTAATGTATGCAGTGTATGGGCACATTAAAGGGACCCTCTAGGTCATTTATTGCGCCAAAAGCATGCACAATATCGGCGGTAGGTTTTCTTCTGTTTTCTAGCCACGCAAAATGATGGTATCCTCTCTGTTCTCCCTTGACGAATGGTAGTATCCGCCTGCATTCCTAGTTGGAGTTTAGAAAAAGGATAATGGGGACACTGGCGTTAATGGATCGCGGAACCATCTGACGCCCTGCCTTTACGGTGAAGGGCATTTTTCTAGCCGTGTCGCAGATATAGATTCCCTGTGGTTCTCGTTTTTTGAGAGAATATCAAAGAACTGCCTAAAATCGGGTAAGGCAGCTTTGAGATGAGATTATGACAGTTCTAGAACCTGAACACAATTGCAAAGCCGATTATTTAAGTGTAATCATCACAAATACAAACAGACAATTCTAGAATGTTCACACACACAGTATTACACGCATAGGCGCTAACATTAGCGCGAACACATGCACACACTAGGACTGGCAACAGCAGCAGCAATGCGGCATGGCCTCGTAGCTCAGGTGGCTAGAGCGTTGGCTGTACTAAAGCCTACCCCTTACTGTAGTTGGTTCGAATTCCACCGAGGCGCCGAGTTTTCTACAGTTGAGTCAATATGAATTATTCAAAATCGGCCAAAACATCTATGAATTCTAGAATAGCCGGATCTGGGGCTTGTAATAACCTCGACAGTGGCCATTCTAAACCAGAGTAAACCACTCCCACTATATGCGGCGAGATAATACACGGTTCGCAAATAGCAATTAATGTCATTGAAAATTTTAGCGTGATATATTTGATTTCAAAAACAATGAAAATGTTCTTTGACATCTTTAAAACCAAAAACCGAAACTAAATGGTCGAGGACTGTTGTGAGTCTGCTTGGGGCTTTTTGCTCAGTAGTTTTATGTGGGGACGTTAATCTTTCTAGTACTGCTTGACTTCGTCCTATCTAGCAAGAAGTGTTCTACAACTCATGAATTTACTACCTCTTATGCAGAATTCGTCAATTATGATCACATCGTTTGCTTGTCTGCCAGCCAGATACTTCGTTTAATATGGACTTGGCTGATTGATGAAAAGGTCCACCGGGGGCGACTACGGGATTCGAAATAACGTGACCAGTTTATTTCGTGTTTGAGCACAAATGATTAAAGTATCCCTTTATCCCAGGCCTCTGAAGACCAAAGATGCTGACTATCCATAAGCAAAACGGTCAGCATGAGACTACAAGTTACTAACTCTTGGAGTATCCCGTACTTTTGCGCTGGCATAAGCTCTAGTTGCCCATCTGTGAAGTTCTGTCTCGGCCACACTGTCGACCAAAAGTCAGTCAGTTAACTATCCTATTTTACAGCGAAAGCCAAACGGCAGCGGACATCTGCAGCCGCCTCTCTTCACTACTTTCGCATTAGGCTGCCCAGTATGCGGTTCGCTCGGCACGATGTACGCTCTGGTTTCCTCTTATGCACAACCACGTTCCAGGGATACCAGTTCTCATTCAAAAGTTCAGACGTTAGTCGGGTCGCTAGGCAGCACGCCGCATCGTAAAAAATTGCCTCCAACGAGTAGGGAATTTGTTGCTCGTGCATCCGTCACCTTCACCACCAACAGTGTCACGCCGGTATGGCCACTTACTTTTTAGAGCTGCCACGAAAAGTAGGAAAATGAGGCGGAATTATGAAGAAAATCTACCAAAGGCCGTTTGTAAGTGGGGGACTAGAAGCTCCATCGTAACTCTCGTCATTAGAAAGTATACTCCGCCAGAAAGGGTGGCGCCTCCTCCCATGGAAGCTTCATTTTCTCACAAACACACGGCGAAAACAACTTAAATGCCTGAGAAAACCAACGTCTCCCTTGGTCTTTGCGCAAAAAGCTATTTCAACCGACCTTTCTAAATCGCGACGACACAGGATTAATGCTGAAATCTTTCATTCCAGAAGGCATGCGGGCACTTAGATGGAAGGCACTTGCACTGAAGTTCGTCGGAATTCTGTGCGAAAGCATAAGTGTTGGTTTTTAATGACAACAGAGTGAGTGTTTGGCTTATTCTTTAACTCGGTCCAGAGACGAGTATCCAGTTTTTCTAAAATAAACAAGCCGTTTATTAAAACACCATATGCTGAAAAACCTAAATACTGATTCCATTTGCAATAAGAGAGCCAAGGTCGATTTAGGAACAAGCCATACTTGCAACAGTTTTGTGAAAAAAATTCCAGTTTTCGTTCGCTGTATTACATTAAGTCAATGTTGTTTAGTGTTATAAATACCTTTTTGTCGGATATAAAATGAGAACATTTTTAGTGAAAAGTGGTGGTCGTTAGCCACTTCCCTCGATTTCGAAAATTCGAACAGCGCAACGATCATCACAAAGGGTAGAACAAAAAAGGGTAGCTTAGAACTAATGTAAACCATGTAATGCCATTAACCAGAGCTAGGTAAAAAAGATAAGCTTACTCTAGGTGGACATTATCCAAAATTTAATAATATATGGTATTAGCTTGCTAAAACACCTCTGAATGGGTGCTGGTATTATATTTTTGAAAAAAATGGGGTAAAAAATTTGCTAATGCAAAAACAAAAGAATGGGAAAAATAACACACGATGGAGGGTGTGAACCATAGTTGTTCTAAAGTATTTTAAATCTGATTTTGAATTCAAGAGGAAAGTGGAATGAGCGCTCCGCGTTATAACGACAGGAATATGACTAAGTATTAGCCCATTGAAAATTTTATCTCTAATATGAACGATCTTGTCATACTAAAACATGTCATACGTAAAAAGTAACTACTTCAAATGATTCCTCTGAATCGACTTGAGTTTTCTTAAAACGACTAATAACGGTTTGATTCCAGTAAATGGCCCCTGAATTGTTGTTATGCACGACGGTGCCTAAATTCTTTAGCTAGTTCGGTGTTCCCAGAAGCTCCATATTCAAGCATTAACGGAAATATGCGTGTGATTGAATGCAAACCGAAATATTTACATGATTGATGATGTTATATACTTATGGAGTTGAATCTTCATGGCTAGGTTTAAAAGGTTATAACTTACTGACTTCTCTCCCGCAGTAATGTGAAGGCATCTTACGTCACCTTTATGCTTTTGAATACTCTGCCTTGCAAGCAGGTAAAACTTTCTTAAATAAAGCAACGAAAATTTTTACCTAAAGCAGAGTGGCATAGAATTTACAATTTTCCCATGTAAGTGTGGTTTCCTCCACTTGGACGTAAGAAGGGTTTGATTCTTTCTAGTGATGACTCGAACATGCTTCCAGTATAAGTGCTACTTAAAAGCCTGGATAGATACCTTGTCAGGGTTTCTGCTGATGAAATGCTGTCCGATGGGTCCCTCGGGGTTTCCAACGTCGTTTCATTTACGTTCTTTACTGTTTCCTTAATTTCGGGTTGTCCTTAAAAGTCCCATTCCGAACACTAAGTTCCAGTTTATTGTACTACTAATATAAGGCAGAATTAGCCAGAAGTTTCTAGTCGGGCTTAACAGTACAATTATCAAAATAAGGGCACTACTATCCCGTGGAGAGTATGTCTTTTCAGTTAAGTCAAGTTCAGGTTCGAGGGTTTGACTCTGATACGCATAGAGTGAGCAAGTCTTTTTAAACACTGAGCAAATTCAATTTACACTTACACCGAAGCAAACCTTGTTGATATTGTGTTGAAAGAGTGAAATGATGACCTGACTATCCTAACTGCACTCCAACTGGGATGCAAGTCACCTTCGACTTCAAAGAGGGATTACGTCACGAGCCATAGACGATGTTGTCGCGTAAAGTAGACAAAGTATATGAAAATTAAGGCGAACGTTAACATTTGCAGAGGCAGAAAACACACCGACTCCGCGGTTACGCTGATTCAGACACCACATGTACTCAGGCCTTGTTTGACATAACAGCGAGCACGTAAATAGTGCGCTCCAAGTGCAATTAAAATGCAGGCGGGTCAGGTTATTTCACCTTGGTAGGAGGCTCAGTGACAAAAGTCGGATGCAAGAGATCAGCAGAATTGCATCAAAGTTTTTTATGGCGGATAAACACGTCTTTAACCCATATATGCACATTGCATTGTAGACTTGCGAGAAAATAAAATAGCACACTAAAGTCGCAATTTTATGCTATTTTGAAGGTCGCGCTCTACTGAAGTGTATCATATGCCTGCAGGGATGCCATTAGAGAGGAACAAAATGGATTGTCTTCTACAGGCCCTTGCTTTTAGTCGAGTACTATCGGAGCGGGCACGAAAGTTCTGCAAATTGCTTTGGATAATTCAGATAAATTTTCAAATAGAACTTGAACTGGCTGTGGCGGTATTTCGTACTTACCTTAATGAATACGCTGGGCTGTAAACCTCAGCTGTTTTTCAGAATTACTGAGCTAATATGGCGGTCTATCGTCTTTTGAAAAAGTGAAAGAATATTTCTTCGGAAATATTTCCGTCTGCCTATCGGGCATTCCAAACTTTTATCTAAACACCTATTGGCATGTAACTGGGGCGAATCAGAACGTCCCAACAAGCACATGAGCAGGACTCTGAGTCTCCCCATAAGCAAGTTTCGCGGAACTCGGTTACATTACTCACAGAAACGAAATAGCCCCGCAAGCGAATTGCATGACATTGCCGTAGCAGACTTCCCACCAACTCTCAACACTGGTAACAGCTGGTAGTCCGTTTGTCGCATCAAAGAGAGGTAATTGTAACCGGTGCGTTTATGAACATAAAATAAATTCGTTGACAGTGAGGAATGCTTGCCAAAGCACGGATTCATTTTCCCTCTCCCTTTCACTACGTTCTACTGGCGAACACGAGACAAGACTGTGGGATGTGACTTAACGGGTCTTTTGTTTCAGGCTGCATGTTCGTATCTTCAGATATTATTCTATGGTTACGTTGCCGGGTAATAATATTCTGGCGCACAAACCCTGCAATAGGGCAAACAAAAACGGACAATCTTTCAAGTTATATCAGTGAACAGGCGTTGACTGTATTCTGTTCTAAATAAATGGGTGACCAACGACTACGAACGTTTGACGTCATTCCTCTCTTTTGAACCTGTGGTCTTAAATAAAAAGAGTTAAGATAGTTACAGTTGCTGCTGTTCATTAAACGAGTCGTCACTAATGCATGGTGTTTGTTCTACTTGATTAGGCAGCTAAATTCAATAGTGACACATTGCGTCAACGAGAACTAACGAATCTTTTGTCAGCTTATGCCCTTTTGATCCTATCGCAGCCAGAGGACGTCAACAGAGACATTCAAAGTGTTTCTACTGCGTCACTGGGTCCCACACCGTCGTTTAACTAGCTACAAAATACGAAACTCGCTGTTCTTGAACTAATGTGCAAATGAATTCTTGTTGGAGTCGGGTGAGTGACAGGAATTTGAGTAGTACATGCTACCTAAAGATGAAGTGCCGGTCGGCTGCGATGCAGATTCAATGGTCTGCCAATTTTACCCACTCGGTCTTCCGGGCTATCGTCTGTTGGGGAAAGAGGTAGATAGGTATCCAGTTAATTCCTATTCTTCTATATTTCTTTCATAATTTCAATTGGTTTTGGAGGATGGTAACTAGAGCAAATCCGCTCGTCTTGAATGAGATTCACGCTTCAATGATTAGTTTATTAGGTGTCAAACAATAACAAATGGCCGTTTGAAACCTAATTCATGTCTTTTTGTTTGGGATAAGTGCCCGGGAGTCATTTAGTTCATGCTCATTCACAACCGTTTTAATATAGTTCTGCCAGTAACGTAATAGTTGGCTTATTTAATCGGGAATAATTCTACTGACGTTCACACTAAATCGTATAATAAGGACTTTTAATTTGGTCAGTCAAGCCTGGTTCATTTTCCGAACAGTCTCACAATACCTGCCTTCTGTTATTTTGATTTCGTCGGCGCTTTTAAAAGTTTTGCTGTTTTGAGATCGCGCAATCTATTACCTGATTATTAGACACGACCTAGTGAGGTAGGGTGGCGTCTCGAAAGCACACACTGACTACTAACGGAATGAAGTCACCGCCCAAATGACCTATGACTGATTGAAATGCAGTCAATCCTGTATGATACTAAGCGTACTACGGACCTTTTATGTACTTCCTATAAATTTGGCGGATAATAAAATGCTAGACTCAGTCACGCCCTTTCGTACGAATGGGCTTCTTTAGCGAAACAAAGCCACCCAGGTGTTTCAAAGTAGAAGTTTATTTTCTGCTTCTGTCTAGACAATTGAAGGAAAAGGGTTGACTGATAATCCTACCAAAGTGAGAACAGGCCAATAATAAATTAATTCATAAAATGAGTGCTGTGGTCTCGGATGCATGAATTTTAAGGTATTTGGGCCAATCAACTGGCCGCATCTCTTGCACGACTGAGCCATATAAAAATGGCAGAAAACAATGTTAGGTTAAAGAAGGGAAGTAAAGAAATTTGGGATTTTGGGGCTGAAATGAGTTATTACGAAAGTGTGTTTAGATTCCATTTAAACAAGCATTATACGGGGTGGTCCCATTTATCAGCGCTGCTTGAGAAACTTTTTAGATTGAGAGATTTGAAGGTAGAAAGGCGTATTTAGATGTCGATAATTTTCATGGTATTCTTCGAGTGGCAGGAAGATTCGTCAAACCAAACGAAAGGAGATGTTTTTAGGTTTAACCTTGTTAGTAGATGCAAAAGTAGGAAGCAAAAGTACAGAAAACCTCCACGAAGCTGCTAGGATCTTACATTTAAATGTCGTCTATTGCAGGACGCACCCTTTTTGTAACTATTAAGTTCACCTAATATTTTGTTTACAAAAACGCAATTAGTGCGTTCTGAAATGGTCGGAGTTCTACAGAAGACTTTAGGTTTTTAGATCCAGGCAATTGGCATTAATGGTTTAGCATCAACAGGTCCTGCAATGCGCACCTGGTGATACTGTCCTTTCCACCAAAAATCATCTTGAATTTTTCGTTGTAAAAACAACATCGACGGTTTTCCAGAGCATAAGTGAATAACAAAATTAAAGTCGCATTATTATCATTGTAACCTTAATTAGTCCAGACACAATGCCGTCAATGCTTTGATGAAGTATGTCTCAAAGAAGGCTCGACCAAACTATTTTTAGTGTAATCCAAGTCTCTAATAATGCATCCTGATGTGGTATGCAGGTAATATCTGATAAAATATGACAGTTACGCAGACTTTTGCTCCTACTCTAATAGGACTCAAATGCAAATAAAGTAGCCGACACATCACACTGCCTACCTTCTGCATGGTAAGAAGATTTCATAGGGAGTGGAATTACGAGGGTGGCCAGCAAATCTAGACCCTTATTCAAAAATTTTCGAGTAAAAGTAAATTTCTTTTACCAAGGCAAATCTCAATAAAAAAAATCCCCACCAAAATCCTGATGTTCTCGTTTTACTTTTAAACAACCTACCACCAGGTTTTCAAATGACGCCGATGCTTTTGGTGAGATTAGTGTCAAGCATCATAGTCAGCCGACAGAAAAAGCAAAGAAGTTACTAAGTGTCGTACATTTATTTAAGTCAAGCCCTAAATATGTTGAAGATGATCCAATGAGCAATACTGGAATTGCAAATTTGGACTGTATATTGATTGGCCAACTGTTACCTGGCCTTCTTCATCTGTTGGGGGTTATATGATGCTAATAAGCGGCGCAGTCATGAAAATACAACTCTGCTTGGTTCAATGTATTAATAAATTATAGAAATGATAAGCCTGGAGAAGGAAAAGCCCGTCTGAGATGCCCGAATCCGAGGCCTTGATATTTATCTGTTTCCACTAACTTGATGTTAACATCTTTTTCCCCATTGTACAGATTGCATCTCGCAACACCAATTCCTCGTTAAATTAACTACTTGTGCTCCTGTCCTACATATTTGTTGTTTTCGGACGGGAAAACAGCTTTTGTCATGCTAAGGTTGCATACGCAATTTAATTGCAGAACAGTCTGCGTTGCTAGGCAGCTTAGATTGTGTAAAGTGCAAGACCTGCTTGTTCCTGCTTTCTACTGCGCTGCACTGGAATCCTTCTCATTTCTTGGTTAAATATTCTTGCAGTAGTTTGTGCAGGACTAAAGATAAATGATATCGCAATGAAGGAGCCGAGAGTTCGGCTGTCGCGAGCGATGATGTCCACCGTGTGACCCACGACGGGATGGACCCAGGACGGCGACTTGGTTGCGAATTACTTTAAAGTGATGGGAGAGTTCCGCGACCTCTGCCGCACTCTCTCCTTCTTCATCTGTCTGAACTTAAGGTCAAGACAGAGTCAAGAAGACTGAAAGCGGGATCGGACGCATTGCTTGACAAAGCCAAACAGCCTGTCTACACGCGCCACACACGGCCGATATGCGTACGGTTGACCAGCTTATTACGCAACCGAGAAGGGCAGAGTCTGGACCACGTCTGCTGGAAATGCCACAAAGATCACATTAAGGAGGAGCCGTTGCAGCCTGACTCGTCGTCCTAAATGAATGGTCGAGTGGTTCCGCTATTTGGTAAACTTCCACTTAATGACTTTAAGAACAATTTGGTAGTTTAAAAGTGCGTTAAATTGTTTGCGACGAGGAATGTGCGCTGAGTATTGGGAGGCAGTCCCAAGGGCCACTTCTTGGCATCAGCCAACCGAGACGGTCAGCCGTCATATGCGGAGAGTGGACGAAAGTGGCTGGCGGGAGAGAGCATGAACCTGGGCATTC
Source organism: Spirometra erinaceieuropaei (assembly GCA_902702965.1). NCBI lineage: Eukaryota > Metazoa > Platyhelminthes > Cestoda > Diphyllobothriidea > Diphyllobothriidae > Spirometra > Spirometra erinaceieuropaei. The sequence continues at coordinate 218,535 of CACRXP010000701.1, read as the reverse complement.
CACCACAGCCCCATACGTGGTATTCTTTAAGGTTGCGTTAGCCGACTAACGTACGGTTTACCGTAATATGGTTGACGTTTTAGACCAAAGCAAAGCCCGCCTGGTCCGTTGTAAGGGCGCTCCAGCTAGGGCCCGGAAGTCACAATGCATGCAAATGCCCACGTGCACCCCGAAGCCCTGCATTGAAAATTTACATTCTAGGGGCAATGAGCTTTAATATGCAGCTTAAACATTTGTTGCTCGGAAATCTGACAAAATAAGCAGAAAAGGCGCGATCGAACAACATCGAAACTGCGGGAGGCTTTAAGAGCAGCCTGTATTTGTCCGAATGCTGGATGAATCTCGGACGCGCCAACGCACACAAACTGGAGACGTTGACGCACCACTAAAATATATTCTGTCTTACGCGAATGAAGTGATTTTTTACCCTAGCAGACTGCAGCCTGAGAAACAAATGCAAAATCTTCATTATGCTAACCGTGTGCGGTCAGAAAAATAATTTCGGGTTGAAACTGATGAGCATGAAGGTGAAACCTGCATGTGCACTGTCAAATCGTGGAAACGGGTAGAGTGTCGCCCACAGAAAAAATGAGAATACTTAGAGCGCGTGCTTTAAGGGGAACCGCAGCGCTAAAAACAGATAAGCCATCATCACTTGACCGAAGGCAGATATATGTTTAAATAGTAGAACTAGTTTCAAGGCTCTGGGAGTATTATAAATACTGCAAAAGTTTTAACACTTCGTTGTAAATGTTTTTTCTCAGATCAATCCTCAGGAAAAACGTGCAAACTCAATCCTCAAAGAAAATATTTAATATTCATATGGGGAGATGAAAGACGAAGGTAATGCTAGTCTTTAGGCAAGCGACGTTAAACTGTTAGTGCCGGTGAATGGGACGATTGCGTAAGTCTAGATATGATAGCGTTCAGTAACTAATTGCAAGACTGATCCAAGATGAAGCAGATTTTTACATATTTAAGCAACGTACTGAGAATGCAACATGAAGGAATCAACAACAGTTTTTGGCCAGTAATCTTTGACTTTACTTTTGAAAATGAAAATCACAGCCCGTATTTTACGCGCGTAATTAGATCAATTATGTATGTATTGCAAAAGTAAAGTGTGTGTAATAATTAAAGATGCTACTAGATTTCTCGACAACATAAACAAGAAATACTAGAGAAAGGAAAAATAATAATAAATAGCTCAAGTCAATAAGAACGGTACTATTCTAAAAACTCTCAGTTGCACAACAAATGCTATCAGTGAATACTAAAAATGATCGGTAAAATTAACTTCAGGTGGCAAACTAAATAACCCAATATCAACTTCATGTTCTAAAAAGTGAACCTTTTAAATCGATGGAGGTTGTGCCTGTTAAGCTACAAAAACACATTGAACGGTAGATAAGTCAGTGTTTCATGATCATTTAAATGCACTTTTAAGGATCTTCATTAATTTTAGATGCCCACATTCTACTTCCCCAATCCATTCGCAATGCCGAGCTTAGAGTTGATGTCCTCTGGTTATGTTACCCGCCCAACCTACTGCAACGTCTGGACTCCAAATGTGATTAAACTCGCTTTGTCCGGCGGGGCCTCGTAGCTCAGGCGGTTAGAGCGTTGGCAGTATTAAAGCTTTCTTCTCACTGTCGTGGGTTCGAATCTCACCGAGGCGCCGAGTTCTTCTCAGTCGAATTAATATGAAAAAACGTTCATTTCATAAACACAAAGGATCTCTTATCAAATAGACTGTTTAACACAATTTGGCCGTGGTATTCTAGATTAGCTTCAGCATCAACTCGGTTCAAATTTGACATTCCTAAAGTTATACGTCCGTCAGAAATTTTGCTTGGTGTGTCTCTTTATCAAAGCCTTTGTAAAACTGACAGTGAATGGGTCCTGGATTACTATCAATCTGGTCATTCAGTGGTTTTAACCCCTTTTGGCATTCAAATGGATTTTAAGTACTTTTTTCTTAGTCACCAAACAAACGACTAAGTCAAAATCGAAGAGTGCGTTTAGCTGATTATTAATTAGCCCCAAGGTACAGCAGTATGCGACACGGTAGGACAGCGAGAATTGAAAAATGGCAAGGGGGATTAGGAGGACGTTAAGAATAATGTAGTCCTGCCAAACGGATCGAAAGGATTTTGATAAAGGGTTCAGGTGATCGATATGGAAAAGCTTTTAGTGGAGTAAATTCGACACTGAACTTTAGGAACTTCTAAGCACATCCCCATTTCCCTTTTGAAGCGTATACCTCCAGAAGCACTACAAGTGCGAGGCATGAATACGCTAGTTGGAATGCGAGCACATGACAGATAAAACAAAAGGAAGGAGCACGCAGGCATATACCAAAATGAATTTGTTCCAATGACTTCCACTAGATAATTATATTGGAAAAACATAGTAACTAGCAACTGGACGCATTTTTAGGGTTGCCGATTGCGGATCCCGGATAAATGTCGTACCCTAAGAGGTTACAGACCTGAATCCTTCGGCAACTGCCATATAAAGGTCTAGATTTTGTCGGTATCCGTACTGATGGCACAGGGCGCTCTTTAGAGTCTAACTACACATCCAAACTCTCGGGCAAAGGGTCCCAAACTATTATTTGTCATACATGCCTTATTATCTTGCATGGCTTTTCTACCCTAAAATCCTCCTCTGAAAGTACGGCCACATTTGTTTTTTCATTCTATGCGGTTAACACAGGACTTCACATGGGGAAGGCAAACGGCATGCACTGAAAAGATGCACGATACTAACAACGCGAATTTTCGGTATAAGCTCAAAGCGCAACACTTTACTAATATTGTTGTGAAATTCCTGTCACGTAATCTCCCACAGATCTTGACTCTCCTATGCTAGAACTGTTGGTTGATAGTGCACATTTGTAAAAACGTGCGCTTTCTGTCTCTGCTATTTCGACTACAACGAGAAGCAAGCATTAATACCGGTCTTGACCGGATAGCTATAAAACATTTTATCCTATATCTTCGAGTGCAAAACCTACCAAAGAACTTTAATACATCCTGATCGAACCTTAGACTGGCATGGATCTGATATCTCGGGAGTTCAAGAGGTGCACGTCAACGAAAAGAGATGACCTGAAGTATGCAAAGATGCTTGAGCAATCAAGGCGCCTCAAGTCATTGCAGAATGTCTATCCAGTAAATTTTCCATGTTGCGTTATCAGCATTTTTGCTGAATGCGCCCAGACCAGCGTGCATAAATTTATGTAGTCATTCTTCTGAAAGTTAGACGAAATAAAACGGGCATCCAAGCCGCCATTTGGTTAATTAAATGTGGCTTTTAGAGGCGTCTCTGGGTTTGGAAGATGTGAGACTATAGCTTGTTTCAGTTCATCCTTAAATGGTACTTCATAGTGTGAAGTACATACATTAGGTGGGCTAACTCATGAAATGTCAACCAAAATTTCGAAATTCGTTACTGTTTCGAAAGGATTAATTAAGTAAGGTTGTAAAACTAATCCACAGTGCATAGTTTTTGCATGCAGCCCAAAGGAAGTACTTTCGAAAGCCGGTATCCTGAGGTAACTGAATTATTATAAAATTATGCTACATGAGGATTAGATTTACAACGTTACTTGATTAAACTTTTGGAAATGAAAACGCATTTCGGAATTTCGGTTGACATTTCATGAGCTTGCCCACCTACCGTACATTTCGGATATGGAAATTATCAAGAAAAACATGATCAAAAGTACGCAAACGCCTTTGAGACACCATGCAAGTTATCGTAATCACACTATAAGACTTATTGACCTATTTTCTGCTCACGGTGAATGGAGTCCATTTTTACTAAAAATTTTAAATTTGCAATTTCAAAGTGAAGCGCATTCTCCTTTCTCCACTTTCTCTCTCTTTATCTCTCTCTCTCAGAGACTGTTCGCCCGTTTCCGAAAAGGCTAAATAAACAATGTCAGTAATCGTCGTTTTAGGTTACGATTTTCGTTGATGATAAAAGTGTACGTACCTTACGCTAACTGCAGGCGCAGACGCAGTTCGATTGATTTTCAAAATTTTAATCACTTAGTGCATGCAAATATTTCAAATTATGTCCCCCAGTGATAAACTATTGATATCAATTTTCTCAAATAATGGGCTCATCACCGATTAAGGAGCAATAAATTTGTCAAAATGCTTGAAGGGAAAACTAATGACATAGCATTGAATGAATGGGTTTTTCGTATAAGTCGTTGTCATATTTTTAGGCGCATACTCACGATTTTTCGAACTACAGTCTGACGATGACGGGAAATAAAGAAGCGTTTTCCTCTGAGAGCGCCTGCGCAGCAAATCTGTTTATTCCATTTGGGAGCTGGGTGCGTTTTCCCAAAGCGGTGTCTCCAAGATGTGAATTGAATGACAAATTTGTACTGGCGACGAACCT
>CACRXP010000701.1:189599-204281 GCA_902702965.1 Spirometra erinaceieuropaei | reverse complement strand
ATTATGTCCCGATTGGGAGTAAAATTGCATACGGACAACGATATGAGGTCTGGAGAGACACGTGAACTACCAGATTAAGGCTAGCTTTTTCGTGAGCACTTGCCTCTGGGCTGCCTTATAAGCAATATTTGGGATGGTAAGGTAAATGTTTTCGGCGACTAAAACGTAATCCTAGGGGAGTTAGGTTCTAAGTATGCTGTGGACTATCGTCTGCAAAAATGTTGTCAGTTGCTAAAACTGCCAGCGTGTATGCAGTTATCTAATATTCAATCTGACAAAGCTTGCAGTCAAATAGATATAGGTGGCTTTAGGAAAATTCGACCAAAGGTGTGTGCTGCAAATAATTACGCAGGTGTTTTGGTATCAGTAAAGTCCATCTGATTTTCAAACCTATAGTTAAGATGATTCTGTTATCAGGGACTTCTATCAACGGACTCTGAAAGTGAATATAATTTTCGTGGGGTTCACTCACAACTGCCTACTCGTGAATGCTTTTACTGAAGTGCTCTAGACAGGAATCCATCAGTGGATTTATCGATGATCATTTCAACTTAGCACAGGCGTAAATATTTCCAGAATGCCAAAAAACTCAAGAGACGAGTCAGTATGAGTAAGGTACTGTAAAGGGTAGTCCTCAGAGTACGAAAAATAGCCAATGTATGTTTTTTGCGTCTAGGTGGTTTCCATGTCTTTAGCTGTAAGCAAGTAAAACAAACCGTCGACAGGACTTTTGTACCTTGCTGTCTCTGCAAATTTATTCCACTTCCTCGGTTCGCAGGTGGATGCGAAAAGTGTATGAGGGCAATTCAGACGCACCTAAAACTGTTCCCGTTTTACTTCGCTGCAAAGGCTTGTTTAGTTCACAAACCTAATATATAATTTGCATTTTCGACTATGCAAGGAAGCACCTCAGTTTACTTCTTGTCAACCTCACCCGCAGCACGACGTTTGCTGTAGGCGCAGTATTTAACATGCGCGTCATTATCCTTTTTAGCCCTGAAGGGTACTCGTTTAAATCCGATTGGAATAAAATTTTGAGCCTCCAAAGCCTGGCAAGTCTTTTGAGGACGATATTATCTTCGTGGACATTCACACAGTGAGGTTTTAGGCTGTATAGAGCCATTGTGGTGACGATGATCTCACAAGAGGCTGCAATGAGAACTGGCAAAAGGCGTCATGTAAAGAGGCTGAATCATTTTTGACTTAGTCTTTTCTTACCTAACGGAGAAATATGCAAGGAGAGTTTGACCTAAGTTATGTCGTTCCCGCGAACTAACGAACTACGGCTTACTAACCTCATAAACGGAGAGAGATAAGGAAGGCCAGTAAGTGAATAAAGTTAATATTTAAAATGTGCAACGACCTGACCAGAGAGCACGCAAGCGGCGCGAAGCTTACAAGCGGTGGAGTCTTCGTCACGTTAAAACAAATGCTACAGTAAAACAAACGTGACAAGATTATCAAAGGTCAAGTAGTCAGGTACTTCAGCACAGTACCCCCCTCCGAGACCGGAGGACGGCGTGAACGACGCCGGAGGACATACAAAGGTCTAGGAGAAATGAGTAACCAGACGATCGGGAAAGTGAACGTGACGTCCACTGCGGGTGATATATGCGGGAGGCACTGTTGTAGGCAGCTGAGTAGGTGTTGTAGTGGACAAGTTAAGGGTGGAGGAAGAGGTTGCAGTTTGATGCTGCGAAGAAGAAGGAAGAGGAAGTATACGGGACGGAGGGATAGATGGGGAAACTGGAAAAGAAGTGGGAGGAGGTATGGGGTCAGCACATGCTTGTCCTTGAGACACGTCCGGGAGCTCCTCTGCAACAGCAGTCTTGACCCGGTCGATGCTGACTACGTCCTCTTTGTCACTTCGCAGGATCCGAAAGGTCTTGCTGTTACGTGCAAGCACACGGAACGGTCATTCGTATGGTGATTCTAACGGCTTCCGCACATGATCACACCGAACGAGCACATGGGTGCAGTTGGCTAAGCCTTTTTCAACATAAGGCTCGGTCGATGGAGCTCGAGGTGGAACCGGGGAAAGCGAGCGCATGAATTGTCGCAGACGATACACAAAATTTTCGGGGGTCTCTTTGGCACCACGAGAGGTTGGGGTGACCATCTCACCAGGGAGTCGGAGGGTAATACCGAAAACCAATTCGGCTGCGCTGCAGTCCAAGTCTGACTTCAGTGCCGCACGAATGCCAAGAAGTGCAACGGGTACATTGTCTGACCAGTTTTCAGGATCTTCTGCGGCACGCAGTGCAGTTTTTAGCTGGCGGTGGAAACGCTCTACCATGCCGTTGGCAGCTGGGTGGTAGGCCGTCGTCCGAATACGTGTGCAGCCAAGGAAGTTGAGGAGAGTTTGGAAAAATGTGGACTCAAACTGCGCGCCTCGACCAGTCGTAATCATGGATGGCGCATCGAATATGGCGACCCAACGACTGACGAAGGCTTTCACAATGGTCTCAGCTTGCACATTCGGTAAAGGAATGGCTTCCGGCCAACGGGTATAGCGATCAACGCAGGTGAGAAGGTGAGTATAGCCATTGGATGGAGGTAAAGGACCTACGACATCTAAATGCACATGGTTGAACCGTGCATCGGGGCTGGTGAACGTGCCCGATGGAGACTTGTTGTGGCGTTGAACCTTGTTACGTTGACAGCAAAGGCACGATCGTGTCCAAGCTTTCACATCTTCGTTCAACCCAGGCCATACGAACCTTTCCGCTAGAAGCTTCTGTGAGGCTCGAATCCCAGGATGGGAGAGTTCGTGGAGAGTTTGAAAAACAGCTCGACGAATCGAGGCAGGACATAAGGGCGATGAAAAGGAGTCGATACGTCACAAAGGATTGTGCCAGTGCCGGTGGTCAATGGGGCGTCAACTAATTGAAGACTGTCAACAGACTCGTCGCCAGGGCATCCAACACGTCGTTGTTCAGCCGCCAGAGCATCAAGATCAATCCCGTGTGAGAGGTGAAACGCCGAGAGGGAAGGTCTGGACAGCATGTCGGCCACCGCATTCTTCGAGCCATCAATGTGGCGGATGTCGGTGGTGAATTGCGAGATGTAATCCAAATGAGAAATCTCTCTCGGGTTATATTTGTCAGAATGGGATCGGATGGCAAATGTAAGTATTTTGTGGTCTGTGAAAATTGTGAAGTCACGACCCTCAAGGAAGTGTCGGAAATGTTTTACGGCTAGGTAAATGGCAAGAAGTTCACGGCCAAACGTGCCATATCTCGTCTCGGCAGGTGAAAGCTTATTGGAGCAGAATGCCAACGGTCGTGTCGAGTCGTTGATATGCTGTTGGAGGACTGCTCCTAAGGCAACGGTCGAAGCATCAACCATCAGGGACAATGGGGTTTGTGGAGCAGGATGAGTGAGCAAGGTAGCATCAGCAAGAGAGGTCTTTATTCTCTCAAAAGCAGTCAGCGCGTGACCACGTAACTCAAGGGAACCCTTGGGACCAGAGAGCAAGTTGGTAAGTGGCAGCATAAGGTCGGCACAGTTCGGTAGGAACCGGCGATAAAAGTTTACCATGCCAAGGAAACGTTGCAACTGACGCTTGGAGGTTGGTGGAGGAAAGTCACGAATGGCCTTAACCTTGGAAGAGAGGGGACGCAAACCTTGTGCATCGACATGGTGACCAAGAAAATCAAGGGACGGCCCACCCAGAACACACTTTGAAGGGTTAATGACCACGCCAAACTGATCAAGGCGGTCAAACACTAAGGCAAGATGCTCTTTGTGTTCCTCGGCATTTCGACTGGCCACCAAGAGGTCATCTATGTAGGCGTACACAAACGGGAGACCACGTAGGACTCGGTCAATGAACCTCTGAAATGTTTGGGCAGCATTGCGAAGACCAACTGGCATGCGAATAAATTCGAGGAGGCCGAATGGTGTGGTGACGGCAGTTTTGGGAACATCCTCAGGAGCGACAGGAATCTGATGGAAGGCCCGACCAAGGTCAGTCTTCGAGAAAACCGATTTGCCGAAAAGAGCTCCAGCAAAATCTTGAGGATGAGAGACAGGATAACGATCCGGGATGGTCGCATTGTTGAGGGCGCGATAGTCACCACAGGGCCGCCAGTCGTCTGATGTCGCCTTGGGCACCAGATACAGAGGGGACGCCCATGGACTCTCGGACGGCCGACTTATGCCCAGTTGCAGCATGTGCTCAAAGTCGGCCTTCGCCGCTTGCAGACGGGACGGAGCCAGTCGTCTAGGCCGTGCGAATACTGGGGGGCCAGAGGTCCGAATGTGGTGGACAACGTCATGCTGGATCTCACCACTGCGAAACTGGGGTTTGATTATGTTGGGGTGTTGAAGGAGCAGGTCTCGGTATGGGCAAGCAATACCTGTGTCCAGAACAGATAAATTGCAGGAGTCATTAAAGGGTGTAAGACCGCGGACAGAAAGACCAGTTGTGCGGTCGAGGAGACAGGAACGCCGACAGTCAACAAGGAGATCAAACTCGGCTAGGAAGTCGGAACCAAGGATCGCATGAGGCACATCGGCAGTCACAAATATCCAGGAGAATGATCAACGTAAACCAATGTTTAGCGTAAGGGAACGACTACCAAAAGTGGAAATGGGGGAACAGTTTGCAGCTTGGAGATGTAGACCAGGGCTGGGACAGCGGCGGTCAACTGGAGTGGGGGGAACCACGCTGATCTGGGCTCCGGTGTCCACCAGGAAACGCCTGCGAGTCACACTGTCGCAGACATAAAAGGTGCGACCAGAGCTGGGAGAGCCAGAGAAAACGGTCGCGTCTATTCTCTGGCTGGCTGGTTTCCCTGTTTCGGTTTAAATGAACAAGGGGAAGAACATTTGCGAGCCTTGGCGGCAAAGTTTGCGTGATACCAAAACAAATTGGCTGTGCGAGGTCGCGAACGTGAACGATGACGGCTGGGTGAGCGACTACAGGTAATGCGAGCAAGCTGTAGTTTTAGGGAGGCTATCTCATTCGCCATAGCCGATATCTGTTGCAGTAACTGCTCGTTAACCGTTGAAGAGGATGTGGAAATCTGAGCAACGGAAGGTGGCTGGAACCGTTGAACCTCTATCATTCGGTCTGCCATTTCAGCAAGATGTGAAAGTGTACGGTCTTGCGAGCCGGATGCCAAAATCGTCTGGACATCTCCAGGCAGCCACTCTAGAATCATCTCCTTAACGAGTTTCTCGTCGACCTGCATGTCCCCTAAGAGAGTACGCATTCGTCGGAGAAGTTCTGAGGACTTTCGGTCGCCCAGTGATTCCTCCTTGATCAACTGGTGGTAGCGTTGTCGGTCAGATACAGCATTGAGACGAAGGATTTCCGCCTTCAGAGCAGAATAAGAAGCGTCTGCAGGGGGCTTCACTAACAACGGTTGAACTTGTGAGATAATATTGGCAGGGAGAACCTCTACAAGTTTTTGGTATTTCGATAACTCCTTCGTAATGTTGGCGGAGTAAAAGGCTGACTCAATGCGGATAAAATAAAGTTCAGGGGCGTGTTGCCAGAAAGCAGGCAAAGTGAAATGGACGGCATGAACAGACTCGGCAGGAACGTCAGGTTGTTGAGTTGAGGAAGACATAATAAGAAAAAATATAGATAGCACACTATCGTGAAAAGGTTAGCGGGAAATGTAAATGAACTAAAATTTAGCAAATAAATACAAGACGTTAAATGTCATTAAATGTTACAGAAGGAAAGAACTTAAGTCTGCGCTAACGTCGGGAGTCACCAATGACGTAAGTTATGTCGTTTCCGCGAACTAACGAACTACGGTTTACTAACCTCATAAACGGAGAGAGGTAAGGAAGGCCAGTAAGTGAATAAAGATAATATTCAAAATGTGCAACCACCTGACCAGAGAGCACGCAAGCGGCGCGAAGCTTACAAGCGGTGGAGTCTTCGTCACGTTAAAACAAATGCTACAGTAAAACAAACGTGACATGATTGTCAAAGGTCAAGTAGTCAAGTACTTCAGCACAAGTTCATCTTCATTTCCCCAGTTTCCAGTGAACCCCTGCGTGTAACATCTTCATATTGCACAGTACGTTAGAATTTGGTAAAATGGTCCAGTTGCTCAAAGGAAGGGTCATTGTGTCCACCATCACAAATACTACTGAATTTCAGAGATATTAGACGAAGGCGGCACTCGGAGGAAGGCCTAGAGAATTTACACACACATATCGGCAAGCTGGTTACGGACCATGATCAAATGTCATGTGGGGCCAGTGCATGAGACAGGTTATAATAAACGCAAACTTAAGAATCTTGAATTTTGAAAAAGTAGGACACAGTAAAGAAAAGCGACAGGTACCCAAGACCGAAAGAGAGCATTAGCCATAATCAGGGGGGAAATCTAGAATCATGCTCGATTTCAAATTGGCAGTTTTATTGTAAGTACAAGGGGTTGAATTCGTCGTTGTAGTAGTACAACCACGTTCCAGTGGAATAGCGCTATCGCAGTTCGACCAGACCAGCAATCATCTAAAACCAAACCGTTACTGAAAGTTTGTAAGTTAAATTGCAAACCAATTTTCAATACAAAGCCTGGGAAATAGACTGCCGCAAACTAAAATCCAACTGTTTTGTCCAATTTTTAAGCTCGATTTTTGTGAAGCTAGTGCGATTAAAAAAGCTCAAAGTCGGTCTTCCAGAATATGTATGATGCATTTAAGCTTAGCTGTTTTTCAATATCGAACGGCACTGCACTGAAACGGCAGTTATCGTGTGATACATTTAGGCGTTGCATGCATGATTAAATATTTTGTTATTTTAATCTTGGCAAGGTTTTTGAAATCCTTTCTTGTATGCGCTTAGCGGGCCCAAGCCTCATAAACAGGAAATTTTCTACATTAAAGTGTGGATTGTCTGTAGTGTTTAAATTCCTTAAATACTTTTTCTAATGGAGCATTATTTTTGAGTCGCGCAACTAGATGGGATCTGCTAACCGGCCTGCATTACACTTGCAGCGAATAATTCCTAAATTGAACGGGAAATTTGCCAACGAAAAGCGCCCCCATGGGGGCCGAATAGCTGTTTATGCTGACAGATTATTAAGTTATGCGATCATCATCGGGAGGGCGGATTGCATAAAGGCATACTAAAAAGATTCATACAAGATCACTTTTCTTTCATCCAAAGAAGTAACGGCGTAAACAGACATGTTCTCTTGAGTAGATTGCTAGAAGGGCAACACAATTTTGTGACTAGTAAGGCAAAACTTTTGTTTATGCAAGGAACATCCGGAAAAGGGTACAAAGACAGGCTTAAGAGTGTAATTATTAATAATGCTAAATTGACGGCAAAAACCACTCGCCTAAGTTCGCACTGTTGTTGACACAAATGAACTTGTATTATGAGTTTGAACTCCTTTCCTGGTCTGTCCTTCCATTGCTGGTAGGAGTGAACATACCTGCACACTTCAATGGCTTCAATGGCTTTCTCATTTTGTCGACAAATTTGAACATGAATAACGTTATCTGAGATAGCATTCGACTTAGACGTCTATTTCGAGACCTTGACTTCACAAAACCGACTCGATGTCATAAAAACAAGTTGGAAACTTTGACCGTTCCCGGCAAAACAAAACGAATCCGTATCGGGCATCTCTTTTGAAGACCGTTGTCGCCTTTCCGTAGGAAAAACTGAAGTTGACGTAAATTTCACTGCTTATGGAAGAAACTGTACCTTAATGCGCACAAGGCAGTGTTCCGTGATTGCAAGCACTACCTCTGTCCCAGCAATTTAGTCAACGGTCAGTTTACTGGCAGTTAAAAAATCAAAATCTATCCTTTTAGTAATGTCGATATTCATTCAATCTAGCAAAACTCTCCTAATGGAAACTGAAAAGTTACAGAGGACTATTTTGTCATAATCTTAAAACGTACAGTCAAATATTGGGCAGTTGGCTCAATTTCATGCTCATTTTGCACCACTTCTTGAATCAAATTTAAAAAAATTAAACGAAAGAGTTAGTAAATATTGTTACGTTAATTTTGCTCTATTTTCAAAGCCACTCTTGGGGACAGGCTCAAGATACTTTGACAAATTAACTTTACGCATTAGGGGCAAATTTTCGCGAATTCCACATTTTCCATTTTTTAAGAACCACTTATTAGTAGATATGCCAATTGTGGTTTTAATATGTAGTTTGTGTTTTTTGAACAGACCTCTGTTTCCTCACCTGAAAAATATCCACACGCGTCAAAAAACTTCTGGGTAACATGGATTGTTTGCATTGATTACTGAGGTCTTGAAAATCCACATACCTTTTGTCGAATACATACAAACAAATGCTCTTCTTTGTTCCGGTTTGATAGTAAATTATGCACTTTTCACATTATACGCGTAAAGGAAGGGAATCATCCGGTGTCAAAAAGGCTTTTGATTCCCAAACAATTTTTAACAGCACTCAGGCTTGCAGCTTGTATATTTACCATACAATTGGAAAGCCTTGTATGTCTCTATGAATTTTTGATGACACTATATAGGACTCGCAAACATTGGCAATGGATGCTGTCCACATTGTCTACGGCATAAACATCACTCGATACCGGACAAATAACAGAATGAAGAAGGAGGCGCCATCGGTGGAACCGGATCTTTATTCGTCGGAGCTTAGAATTTCTGCTCGAACCCATCATCAGAGTCACCTGATGATATCCTTATCCGTTGTTTTAAGCAAGTGGTCATTCAGGTTCATCTAGAACGTCCGTGATTTAAAATTTTCAAAAGATTTTAAGTCATTAACTAAATGCTTGTGCCAAAATGAGCTCCACTTTTTGTAATCTATTAAACGAGAGGTCGTCTGGTGCTCCTGACACGCTGCATTTTGCAGAGCACAGGTTGCAAACTTCCCAATGGTCGGTAATGAGCACGTGGGCATTAGCTAATTTAAATAATTCAGCGGGCGTCGGAAATTTTAAAATACTTTTTGTTCTTTAGTAGGTACCTGACTCGTTAAACAGTCCTAGGACTTCGAAAAGTAATTTCGCACAAACAAGTGGGCGGATTGTTTATATGTTCTCTCTAGGACACTCAACCTGAGCCGTACCTGACATAAAATTCAATAAGATGGCAGCACATCAACTTCAGTCTGATTATTTCTGACATTAGCAAAAGGAAGAACGTTAAAACAGACGTAAGCGTGCTATTCTATAATATGTTCGTTCGCAACTTCACAATATCCGGTATCAACATCGTGGTGGAGTTCCCATTCAAATTTGCATGTGTTCTTATATATTTTGATGGCGGCCGAATTTTTACTCTTTTGTATTATTAAGCTCGCTCCTTAAATCAGTTGAAAAAAGATCGATTTTCCTATGTCCAATGCCCGCATATTATGAAGACCTTAAGAAATTTAAGTCGGTAGACTGTATTTTGAAAATGTTGCCAAAATTTTCTTAATGACAGGACATAATACAGGCTGATGGACAAGTCGAAAACTTTCATTTCTTGTTTGCCGGATGAGAAAACAGTTCGTCAAAATTTGGACAGTTGGCCGTCTGAAACGTGATCCACAAGTAAAAATTGGACTTTCTATCTAGGGATCTGTATATAAAAACCTACGATAGGCTGACAGTTTACGTCAGGGCAGAGAATTGCTTTCAAAATATATAGGTGAAATTCAGTCTTTTGGAATTGAGCCTTTATCTTGAAAGACGCTTGCTGGTCCCTTCTGGTAATGTTGACGAGAATTCTTTGATTACTAAAAAGGATAAATAACATTTTTGTCCTTGTTTAACGTGGCAGTTTTTGAATTCCTAATCGGAAGTGCAGTTAAAAGAATATTTAAAACATTTTGTTCGAAGGGATCAAGTCGATTTGTTGATTTCCGCCCGTACCCTGGAAATAGACACAAACACTCTGGTTATTAAAGCTCGGCACTTCTGTCAAATCTAAATAATTTCGAATAAGTTAAGTTTGTAGCAGCTGCTCCAGTCCCCCTTTTCTCCGGCTCCGTTTTGTAGAACAATGGCCGCGACAGCTGTTGACACACAGCCACCCCCGCCGGCTAACACTCAGACACCTCCGGTCCAACTTCAGTGACTGTCGGCTGACCTCACAAACTTTCATCACCCCACGCGCGTCTAACGCCCTGGCCTGATACCCGTGAGGCATTGTGTGCATGCAGCCCTTATTCCTCCCCTAATTTGTCCAATCACACGACCAAAACTCAGCCAGTCACCCCTCCTGCTGACCCAGACGCACACCCGCGTAAACAACACACACACCGCGACTGACGCTCTCCGTGAACGGACGCTTTTCTCTGTTGCAAGCAAACCGCCAACTTACGGCAACCTGCCCTGTGTACAGAATAAACTAGTCCTCACAGCTCCCTGACTTCTGACAGTAGACGAAACGAACTTATTGTGCCTGTTTTAAGTTGATCTCACATCCTTGATCGCCACAAGTTATCTTGTTTGTTTTAATACCCTACTTGCTTTTATATGCCAACTGAATTGTGCTATAATATTAGACTGAAATATGACGTATAGATTGTAACATTCAGTGGCACTGGCGTGCAGTCTGTAAGGCTTTCGGTGTATAGGCCAGTAAAGTTACTTGCGCCCGATAAAATAACTAAAAAAGTTACAACGTATTTATCTTCCTTACCCATATTTTCATACTATCACGTGAATTTTAGTTTCCTTCCAGTTTTATTCATCTGCGCTGTCTTGGATTTATGGTGCTTCACAAGTTGTCTGATAAGAATGGAACAAATATACCGCTGAGGACAAATACGCTTGCTTTTCTTATTCAGCGAAGTACGGATTAAAGCCTTCTTCATATTAACATTCTATCCGTGCCGCTTGACGACTGCAGCAAAGCTGTGTTTAGGTTGCTCATTGAACCCCTAAAGTGTCTTTATCTATTATGTTATTTAAGAAGAAAATTTCATTTAGAGATTGCAGAGCAAAAGTAAAAGTACATGCAAAAATGTGTAGGTTAGTAAGTGTAAGTGGAAACTTAACATATAGGAGGAGCATAGGCAACTGATTTCTGATGCACAAATGCAAAAGCCACATTTGCTGGTCTATACACTGACAAATAGACTTTGGAAAAATCCGAAAATTTCAGGGCTCCTCATTTAAGCACTTTCATTTCCGCAGAGTTGCGTGCAATTTCCATTTGATCAAACAGCCACTTGATAGGTGCAAATGTCTTAATCGACCTCTTTACAATGTAATGTTTTGTCATGATGAAGACCGTTTGAAAGCAAGTAGCTGCTTACTAAATTGCCTTTCGAATTCCGCAATGATTAAAACAATTACAGTTAGTTGTCTTATACGCAATTACAGTATTAAAATTGATCCTTTAGAGAATTAATGTGAACTGCAGGGATAACATAAACACACACAGTCCGTGTAAAATGTATTTGAGATTTTTGTAAGACGGTATGAGAGTGCCCGGTTTTTTACTTCGGCGAAAATTATGCAGTTTTAGGACAAACAGAACGTCTACAAGAATTTCATCTTGGCGTTACAAATGAGTTCATTAAAATACACAATATCTGCGCCTGAACTGTACCTTATCGTAATCACACATGCAGGACATCTGTTTAATTAAGTAGTAGAAAAGCAGCAGTAAAAAGTAGTAGATTTGATTTGACAAGACTGCAGTGTACTCTTGATACATATGTGTGATGGTATTAGTAAGTCTTTAAGATAGTGAAGTCTATGCGGTTTGTTCGTTTAACCCTAGGATAGTAATCCTGGACACCACACAAGACAAATGTACAAAAAACGACAATAATCTACTGTGGTGTGGACGCTTTTCTCAATTATACGATCTCACAAATGTGACAAATACATCTACCTGTTATAGACGAACGCCCACATGAAAGTTCCCCGCTGCTCAATGGACTTAATGGAATATATAATTTGTCCGCATAAAATTTAGGGTACTCTTGTGTTCACAAACAAACGTCTCTAGAATTTACCACTTTATTGCGACTAATAATTCCTTCTGAATGTTGCAATTATGCACAGGTCTAAGCCATTTTTTTAAATCGCAAAAAAGAACTTCCGAACTGAAAAGATCTACCTCGAGTTTACCTATTTAAGCAGTGTCAAATGTGGCTTTTGTTTAGGAATCCTCATGCGCTATGAAAAAACTCAGCTAACAACGGCCAGCGAGCGTTAATTTATATTAGACTTTAAACGAACAGTGCACCAACAAACAATTTTAACACAGAGCCAGCTATCAATATTTACTTGAGGACAAATATAGGTCTCAGAGATTGGTTTCTCCACAAATATGATATACTATCGGTTGTTATGGGAACGGCTGGCGTGCACTGCCTTGCAAAGTAGACCTCGTACTTTTATTTCCCTAAAATTTAACTAAGGATTATTATGTGCAGTTTAGTATTCTCTTTTCGATTATGTCACTTGTGACCACAAGAAAGCGTACCATATTCGTTTTACGTGAACATTACTAAGACCACTTAAAAATATCGGTCCAGTAGATGCTACATGAAGCCGACTAAACTACTGTAACTTAGTAATTCGGTGTAGATATTACCACTTGCAGTTTATACGAAAGGTTTCTCCGGTAGTTCACATAATTTTTAGCAATTTGAAAATAGCCTTAGAACGAAGGTATACTTTGTGTAAACGTGAGAACAGATGGGCATATTTTGGCGTCGAAATCAGCCGCTTTAATGTCGAAAGCGACAGGGCTCAGCAAGACTCTAGTGCATTTACCTTTTTGAAGTAGGTTTATTTTTGCAAAAGGCATGCCGCATTTTTCATAAACCTCGTATCCTAGGTGGAGCTGAATTCCCTATTTTAGTTTTACACATCGGCTGCTGCAAAAGGTTTTACTAATCGGAGGCAACAATCTTAATATTTTAAGTTTTACTATTCAGTGTAGTAGAAATGGTACTTGTACAGCAGCCTTGTGTCATTGGTTGTATAGCACGTAGAAACCGAAAACCGAGACTGACTGGACCATTTCCGACATGCTTATTCAAAATACGTCACATTAAATTGGAATAAACTGTCTGTGGCATAAAAATGTGAAGGGCTCACCGGCTCAGTGGAATTGAATGTCTGACTCTCCATGATTAAAGCTTTTTATGCAAATAATTGACCATAATTTTGAATTAACGGTCGAATTAGTTGGCCTTGGGACAATCGATTTTTTCACTTTTCGCTGTTTTGGCCTTCTAATTGCCGTCTGTGAATGTCGGCGGCCTCCTGCGTTCTGTGTCGTCACATCAATGGGCGTCGATCGAGCGTGTGCTCCCCTGTTGGTTTTTTAGGTTTTTAAATTGGCGCGACTCCTGTTGACAAACAAATGCAGACCTCATCAGGCAAATACGTTTTAGGTAACCTTGCTCTACATTTATCGTTATTATTAATGAAAGCTCGGGATTATAATGACTGTTAAGGACGTTTAAATTTAGAATAAGCTTGGTATCTGAGGACACACTCATCAACTCCCAAAATGCTCATATCTCAGTAATTGCACTCACAGAAGTCAATTTTTCTGCGTTTGAACACTAAAATACACTACTTTACTCTCCTTCCATCTAAAACATAGGGAACTTTCTAGCCTAACTTTTGAAACATTCAAGCACGACAATTCAGTCCACGGACGTCCTTGGCGGAAATAGACTGCTATTTCTAAATCGGCTCATCTGAAAGTGGTTTTCGTTTCGAAGTTGCTAAACTTCCTGTATAAGTTCCTAAAGGACCACTTGCGATTAAACGTATGCTGTTTGCAAATTATCATTAGGCCGGCACATTTATAAGGAAACAGGGTTAATTAAAGCTAGTAAGCAATATGAGGAACTGAGTAGTGTTTATATTTCCGGACAACGGTCTCAACCGACAGCCGCCCCTTCGAACATTACCTTCGAGCCTTCCGCTCAACCGGCCATTCAATAACGGCAAAATGCTGTTATTGCCGAACAGTTGCACAGTTGCAGCTGCAAAGAAATCATCTACGTATCAGCCGTAATGCTTCATACAACTGGTTTGATCGACTTTTAAAATTTTCCAACTCGCACCTAAAGACCTCGTCCAAGCGGAGACCAAGAGGCGGGCTGGTAGCAACGTTTTCGATACTTCCAAAAAGATCTTTGTCAAAAATCCACATATTTAAGGTCGTTTCTGGCATTAAGGCCTTTTGTACTTTAATCGGCATTCTAATCTCCTACTCGTAGGCCGATGGTTCATTAAAATTTGATAAGGTGCGTAGCAAAAACATCAACATTCCCTTTCGGTTTAGGTCCTTGACGTCATCAATGATTTCAAAGGTATTACGAAAAGTACGTGGTGCTAACTGGTACCGAGTGGGTTTGGTCTACTCCACATACTTTGCTGCAGCATGCCACAGAGAGTTATGCATATTCGGAATGGAACGAACTGGTAAGCCTCCTTGAAGGTCTTCGGCAGACCATGCAGACGAGAAATATGTTGACAGACGGTGTTTGAGGTCCCGGAAGTCTATGAGACCACTTGTAAATTGTTTACTCAGAGAGGTGGTTAATCGTGTCTTGACTTTGTCCATGCAGGATTTTTCGCTGTCCACCCCCTCAATTCTACTTATTCCTACTCTAATAGCTGTATGTTCGATACTTAATTCAACCAGTCAAATTCAACTATGCCTATTCCTTTATCCGGCCTAGTTAACAAGATAACTTTGTTCTCTCAAGGCTCGATAATTTCTTAAAG
>CACRXP010000701.1:154932-178817 GCA_902702965.1 Spirometra erinaceieuropaei | reverse complement strand
TACAAATTGTTCCGAAATAAAGAAAGTATTTTAAGATTAAGAGACACTTTTTCGAGTATTAAGTTTGACAATGTACTTTTCTATCGAATGAGTAAAAGAGGGAATATTTTTGTGTTTATTTTTTATGAAATATGTTTCACTTTATAAGGATATCAACAATTAGTGGTGGTTATGCATCATACTTAAACAGTCAGTATTTACAAAATATAGTTTACTCACGAGTTCAAATGCCAGCATCCTGACACGACTGTCATATCTTAACATTATGCAGCACGGCAGTTAGTATTACAACACTGTTAAAGCAATGGTTTGGAAATGAAGGGATATTTCAGAATTTCAGTCAACATTATATGAGATGGCATATCTACTGTACTTTGTGCGGCCAGCGAGCCACGACGTCGGACAACACTTTGCGCCTGACAAGCTCTTTCGTTACCTCCGTCGTTTTGGACTTACATCGAATTGAGTTCATTATTACGTCGTGTTTACGTGTGCGCCATCAGCCGTCTCGAACCCGGCCTAATAATATAGCACTTGTATTTGAGATTCCTTCAGTCCCTTCGACAACATTTGTGTACCGGCTAGTCGTTTTCAGATGAAGCTGGACTGGAGAGCTTGTGGAACTTATACTTCAATACTGTGCTTTCTGCCACTCGGTACACATGCTCGTTCGTTTACTCCCAGATAAAACCCTCGTATACCATCGTCTACCCTGAACTCGCGGCATCTGGTCTTTTTATTGTCCACTTTCTGGCAGTCAATGCGAAATCTCAAAAGATAATTTTGAAGTAACGCTCATAACACTCATCAGCCGCGATGAAGTCCTGGGCGTCTTGCCAGCTTCGTGCTAATGGGGGGTTTGTGAGAAAAACCCTACGCAGCACGTAAATGTTAGGATAATAAATGAGCGTCTGCCTGGAATTTAAATTTTTTCGCAAATAAATGGTAATAACGATATAAAGAAGCTGAATTAAATAACCGCACGTAAGTAGCTGCAAATAAAAATAAAACGGAAACTTTCAATAAAATTTGATGTCACAAACTTTTATTTGGCGACAAATAAAACAAACAGCTTGCCAGTGTATTTTAAAATACAAACTCAGTTTTCATAGGCCGTTTATGTCGCAGGATATCATGTTAAGCTAACCAATCCAAGTAAATTCCAAAATCTATATGTCCGCGTAAGAATTTCGGTAGCACAGGCGTTGTGATCAGAAACAGTAGATTTGGAGAAAATGAGCCAGATGGACAGTTGTGCTAACATTTTAGATATTCTCGTGAGTGAATTCTTTGTTTAAAGCCACAAATGGTCCTTTGACCAGGTGCCAGTTTAAAAAGACGCCATTTAAGAAAAATCGTAGCACTTACTGGTATATTGTACTTTGCTATTGAAGTACATAACGATGTAGAAATCGAAAACTCGGTGACTATTTATTTAAAAAGGTTACCTAGTTTGAGTTTTCATGCAGACCAACGCGCAGGCTAGTTTCAAAGTCGTCCATATACACTAGGATTCCGAACTTCGATCAACAGGTCTTTTAGATCATCTGTCAAAATTTAAACCGGCAAAACATCACAGCTTCCAATTTACGGCGTGCCCTTCCTTTTATTGCTAAAGATCCTGTGAATTTGACTGTCTTCCTTGAAGAGGACACAGAATTAACTATTGAACCTGAGAGAAAAGTGGGCTCGGTTTAAAAAAAGGCTTGTAATTATGAAAGTGTTCTGGAGACTGGTATGATTTTTGCGCAGCTCGGTGATTGATGTTTCTTTTGAGGTATGTAGAGTGTTCTATACCCGTTACGGTATGCTACGTGCATTAAGAGGTTTCTTTGTAGAACAGATGAACATCTATTATTTCGTTAAAAGTACTGAGCCTCTAAGTGCGGAACTTTAAGCGAAGGCAAACATGTAATCAACGTATAAATTGGCAAATATTTTGAAATTAAACGATCTCTCCTTTTCAGTAGGACAATTTAAAAAGACCTGATCGCTTGCAAAATATACAGTGAAATCCAGTCTCTCTGACGCCAACGTCATGTTTATCACTTACGCAAACACGGAAGCTTGACAAACAAGATATACACTAGCAAAACAATCATTTTCCCATGTGAACTTCCCACAGGTGCCTGAACTCATGCTAGACCAACAACCAGTTGGGCGCAGTGCAAGAAGCAACTCAATGCTATTTTCCCAGTGGACCATGATTAGTATTTCTGCGCATATTCTCTATTTGAGAGTGCGTAGAAACTTTTGGCGAATTTCTCCTGCTCTGCGGCATGTTCTTTATAGTTGAGGCTACTACACTGCATCAACAGGCTATATGTAGATGCCTAATTGCAAGATGTATGGATTGCACTAGCAGTTGTTCCAGACAACCTTATTTTTCCAGCAACTAAATAACAAAGTAGTCTCTCTTGACTATGCTCATTTGGTAGCTCGGCCACCTCAAGAGACGATGTACACTGCCGTCCGCTGAGGTAAAAACAGGAATTAGTCGCGTGGAAATTTGTTTATGGGTAAGCAGACTTACGGGCCATCTGCCTCAGACTCTCTTCTTTCTCCTACCTCGTACCGGTGACGAAAAAATTCGAGACAGCCGGAAATTGGTGTGGGCGCAGTGACTGACAGTTTAACAGCCCGTCTTCGCCTGACACACACGACCTGATGTCCGCTACTCATGGACGAAGGAGGGAGGGTTTCGGATCTCATTTGGTTGAGAATATCGTAGAGGTCCTGTTTAAAGTTAGCGCATCCTAGTAGATTCATACAGGTCACATTTATTATGGAGAACAAGATACTGATTTAACGTGAGAAAGGATTTTCTCTTCCCTCGCACATGCGCCAGTTGGCTGTCCGAGCCTGTTAACCAACTGAGGACGAGACTGGGCGCAGTAGCCGACGTGGCGTGGTGACCCTCCCCTATGGGCTTCTGTGCAAACATAAGATAGCATTTAGTGACTCCCATAGAATTAGTGCGGTCAAATAAACGTGTGTCTTGAACAGAACTGACTACGCTATGGCTCATTTTACCTGTAGCACAGTCCCTTTATGGATATAGACCCATATTCATTCACTATTTCAGAGATGCCTAAAGTGACAGTCACTTCAACGAACTCAAGGCCCTCATTTTGTGGCCGAAACACAGGATATTTTCCAGATTAATTAACTTCATAAGCCTCCAGCCATAATAAATGCACACTTGAATTATGTGTCTGTCATCATTTAAAGACAATGAATATGGCACGAGATATCAATGTGACGATGGAGCCGTTTGCGAGCGTCATCTAAATGAAGATAGGGAATAGTGTAATGAGGTCACTGAAGGTAACAGTCAAGAGACTTTCGAACCTGCAAATACGTCTGACGATGAAGATAACGTGCAAGCGACTAAGCATTACCTCTAGAAATTTTGTACTTATCCTTCTCCGCTGGCAAACATTCTAGATTGGGATTTTGGAAACCCGACTATGTGGCAGACGGACCATCACCGTGCAAAAGAATGCTGTAAACAATAAGGTTTGTTATAAACCTGGCAACAGTCAATGTGCGCTGATGTTCCGACGTATGCATAGAAAGAACAAAACTGAAACCAGGACGAAAAGGTTTTGCCTAACTCTTGCAAACACTGATAATGAGAACAAGTAGTCAGATGGCACGTTTTGAGCGCAGACAATGACATCGCTCTGCTGGTTGGAGTCGGAACGGCACGTGCCTCGATCTACCGGCCTAATGTGATACTATAGCTGTAGAATGTCCTTTGAAAATTGCGCATTCTCCTAAGTTCAACATTTTTGGACCGAAGACAGTGCAACAGGAAAAAAGCCTTTGTGGTGATGCATTCGCCGTTTCAAAATTCTCAATGGGAATTTCAATGAAAGAATTTGTTTGGATATGTTACAGATAAGTGGAAAGTAAAGTTACAAACCCTAAATTGCCCACAGACGATACTTTCATCTAAATACAGACAATAGGCGTTTCAGTGCTGCTCAGTTAGTTGTCAGGACACGAAAGTGAAAAGAAATGTAATATATTCCAGATGGGAAATGTCAGGGGCTGCGTTAAATAAAATATGATGCCAACACTGAAGTGATATAGTGCTTTAAAACTAACAGTTTTTATATACGTTTACATTTTTTTCTGCCTGACAGGGATAAAATCATATAAAGTAGCAAAAATGATGGCAGCAAAATAAAGTTGGGTCCAAGAAGCCACATGGGGCATGAGCAAAACTGCAGAAACGCTTGAACGTTTGGGATACATTGGGACAACCAAAAACCATCGGATTTGGAGACAGTTTTCTGGTTGCTGATACAAAAAACTGTAGATGGAACGACCACAACTGTAACCTAAGTTGGTTGAGACGGAGAATCTAGAAAGCAAGATAATTATTTGAAATAATGTGAAATGAATGGCTGAGAAATAGAGGATTGAAAGCTGATTTTTGGCAAAAGTACGGGTATGTATTTTGAGGTGAAGTGATTAATAACTCAGTAACTTATAAAATCCAAGTACGAGGCAGAAAAAACGGCAGAGTGAATAAATTTATTCAAGGTCTTTTGGTGTATTTTTAAATAGAAACCGGATAACAAAGATGAGGCTCGAAGGACACGACCTACCAATAACCTCTGAGGGTTGCCGGTTGACAAATTGCTTTTGACTTTGGGACTGCGTTTTAGAAAAGTCATATTTTGAACACTCATCTTGGTGAGCAATCACTTAACCTTGACTATCATTAAGAGGGAAATACTGGTAAGACGCTGTCCCCGTGCAGAAGCTTACAAATTATGCAGTTTTTGAAATCACGTTTTCTGATTTTTCAACGTCGTGGTATTCTGAAGCTTTTAAAGTTTATGCTTAACTGGAAGTGTATTTTAATATCCCTCAAGCTTCTCAGTCTGTGATATGGCGTATATTTCTCCAGACGTCAGTTTGCTTCCGTGAAATATGAAATTGCTTTATAAAAGCACATGCCGATAAAAGCTTATGCCAGGCATTTTTAGGCTCCACCTCCGGAAAGATGTTCACACAAGACCGCTTTTAGATATGGATGATTCTACGTAAACCAATATTTCACTGGGCATATATAAGAATGGGGTCGGGCGTGGGTATATGGGCCCCCCGGAACTACAAGTGGCGCCGTCGCCAATTTCAGAGGGATTAGAGCAATTGCTATGGTAAGGTTGGCTAGAAGCATATTTTAAGTTTGGATGCATGAAAGTTAATGTTAGGGTTAGAGTAAGCTATCGAGTCAAGGTTAGAGCAAGAGAGCAGGAATCCTCCTGAAATATAGTGCTGGGCCACCCGTAGTACTGATGAGGTTCGAATCCCCGTACCCGACCATGACAGCATTATTTTATAGGTTATCAGATTGTTTTTGTTAAGAAGCTAATTTCAGAACTTCAGGCGACAAGTTCTATGCCACATACTACAGTGAGTGACCGATCTCATAAAAAGTGGGCTGAAATTCTGAAATGCGTTTTCGATTAGGAAAGATTACTTGGTCGCAGTTGAAATACTGATTATCTTGCGGCATAAACTTATAACATTTCGGACTCGGCTGGATGTCAGCTTTCGAATTCACTGTTTTTCAATCTCCTGTAGAAACCGTACTCGATGAAAAATGACTACTTAAGTAACATGCATTTTTCCCATTGATTTTCGGTGGTCTTACAAATTTAAATATATCTTGTAGAAACCATAAACAAAAATATGCTTTCTTTCAGTCAATTAATAGAGAATCGCGCTTTCTTTATATTTTATACTCAAGGAAGGTGTATAATTTGGTTTTTCAAAAGTTTTCTGATTGCCGAATAATTTGGAGCCTGATCATTCGTTGCATTAGCGCTAAGTGTTTTCAGTTTACAAGGTGCATGTGTTCCGCGTAAAGAATATCATATATTTTTCTATGCCTTTAAAAAGATGTTATACAGAGTCCATAAAATTTTGCAATGGATGTGGACTATGTTGTACATTTCATGAGGAGCTGTGGCAAACGACCAGGTACGATGCTATGTGAACGGACATTGCGAGGTCTTAAAAAAACCTCATAATTAGAAACTTTTTAAAAACTAATTCTACTCCTTCCTTGAGTATAAAATATAAAGAAAGCGCGATTCTCTATTAATTGACTGAAAGAAAGCATATTTTGGCTAGATCGCAGTTGGTAGCCAGGACCCGTATTACAGGTGGGGGTGGGGGTTGTTTACTGGGGCTATTTTGTGGGGCTCCATAATCACATGTGACCAATTTGGCTTCTGTTTTACGTTTGAGTTTAGGATTAAAGTACCGGTTAATGGTCTGCGATTTTCGGGTTAGGGTTATGTTTTTAGGTTTAGGTTTTCGGGTTACGGTTAGGGTTTGAGCGTATGATTAGGTTTCAGCATTACGTTAGGTTTTTCAGCTGCGGCTATGTCTAAGGGCTACGATTACGTTTACGATTTCGGTTAGGGTTAAAATTTGGGTTGCCGTTAGGGTTAGCGGTTAACGTTTAAGGTTAAGGTTAGTGTTAAGGTAAGGATTAAATTTAAGGTTGCCGTCCGCTTCCCCATTCCTGGCTAACAACTACGATCTAACCCATATTTTGTTTGTGGGTCTCTATAAGATATATTTGAATTTGTAAGACCACCGAAAATCAATGGGAAAAATGCATGTTACTTAAGTAGTCATTTGTCATCGAGTACGGTTTCTACAGGAGATTTAAAAGCAGTGAATTCGAAAGCTGACATCCAGCCGAGTCCGAAATGTTATAAGTTTATACCGCAAGATAATCAGTATTGCAAATGCGACCAAGTAATCCTTCCTAATCGAAAACGCATTTCAGAATTTCAGCCAACATTTCATGAAATCGGTCACTAACTGCATAGTTTTTTCTCACCATAAATCCACTGTCATATTATACTTTCTCCTAATATGAATTAGGCTTGATTATTGTCCTCATGTAGGAATAGTAGACCACGTTTATGTACTTTCGCAAGCATTTTAAAATGACGAAAGATGACCAAGAATGCCCGTCATGGAGAGAGCCAAATGCTACTGCATGAACAAAATTGTATCTGTGGACTGCAGTTGTTATAACTATATCTTGTCTGTAAGATCCGCCTGGAGAAGATGGTGGAAGTGTTTAACGTCATCTGTTTTGGTACAGAGCCATGGACAACCTAGAAAGCAGGCACCGGAGAGACTCACCATGGCAGTATCCACCGTACGTCCATATTTAGGATATTAGGTGTGACGAGACAACGTATTCGACCTTCTGCTGACGTTATCTGTACAAGTCCGCGATTCTTGCTTGTTAGACTAGGAAACCCATCTATTTGTCAGTCACACTGAGGAGACTTAAATTGTTGACTGTTACCAAACGTCACTAGGAGGTAAACACTAGCTTCTTAGGAGCAGGTTCACCAGCGGAGTTCCTATTTGATAGGATTTCGAGTCGGGAAAACTGGTCGAGTACTAAGTGCTTGGGAAAATGCTCTCTTTGAAACACTTCTCCATAATAGTTTAGCAGCTATTTGGGGATGTTTCAATTGCGATATACCCCTATTTTTGGTCGCTTAATCCTTTCAAGCACTTTGAAACAATGCAATTGTTTCAGGGAGCTAGACAGGCGGTCCGGGCCAAAACTGATGGGGCTTCAGGCCTAGACTCTATCTTATTGTGGTCAACCAAATGGGGGTTTAGGCATCTGATGTTCTGGCCACGTAAAAAATCTAAAAGCGGCGAATTTAGTTTTCCCGTAAATATTGCCATAATTCTTCATAAGTTTTACAGAAATGCAGTAAAACCGAATAATATCGGCTATGTTAACTGATACTTCATCTTTTACACTTGAGTAAAAGGCCAAACTCATGTAGTATTCAACATCGAAACGCTTATAGTGTACTGGAAATTGAATTTAATAAGTTGTTGCACAACACTGTACGACGTTGGCGCCGGACTATTTCTGATTATGAATTAAGAATCAAACCGTATTTCCAATTACCATGTCTAATTCCACTCACCCATATACTAAAATTTTCACTTATTGTTTTAAGTGGAAAGCACTTTTAACGAAAAAAACTAAAACCTCTGAGGTTCTATTTTCTAATGTTTGGAAGACAAATTGCCTTCTATACCTAAAGCGTGCATTGCAGAATTTATCAGTACTGTTAGCCATGTGCCCACCCTGCTGATCCAGGTTGATCCAGCTGAAATCTGGTCTTGCTAGTATCTAGTTAATATACCGGTCACTGTGCTGTCCCCACCCATGTTGACGTACAAAATTAAGTCGGTGTCTTTCAAATGGAATTGGATGAAGAAAGGGCCGAACTGTCGATCTCCATTTGAAAATTAATGTCTACAATCACACGCAGACTGTTTTTCGCAACCCATCCTGAGTTGGTTTCTCCACATTCGCTTTTTTCTGTTTTCCTATGTCTCCGAGAATATTTGAGTTTTATGCATAAACGCGGGATATGGACAACTGAAAAAACATCTATGAAACCATCCCTGAGTAGCACAGCATGCTGACTGTCTCCACTGGTTCTTAGATTTAACAGTCATGGCTTTTGTCTGGGGGTTCTACATTCTTATAACTGAAGGTTAGTCTGGAAACTACAAAGCATTTTATCATGAGAGTCGGCAAGTGCATCTCCTGTACGACCTTGGATACTCATACTATTGTGGTTGCGGTCGCCTATAGGTCTCTCTAGTACTCTTAACATCCCAAAGTACAACCGATCCAGCGGACGACATGTGAAATTTCATAGCCCAGGTGCGAGCCCTTCGGTCCCACAATACACCTTCCAATCTCCGACTTCGGTCTGTGAGGTTTACCGACTCTCATAGGTAATAAAATGGGGGTGATTTATTCCGGTACGCCTCAAATTGATCGGCTTTTTACCCCTGTTTATTTTTTAAACTTTTATCACTTCCAAGCCGAGTCTGAAATTTAAGACTTTGTGTTAAAATATTTAAATTCGATCAGCTATTCAGAATTTCAGTTCCGCCGTGTGAATTATACTTGAACTCGTAGTCTATCACTTCGGCCTACTACGGTGGACTTTAAGGTTCACTCGAGAGCTTTTGTGACTGTAACTCAAGGATCCAGGTGACTAAATAAATGATGATAAAAACGAGATTATGTATCAGTAGTCTAATTTGCGTTGCATTCAATAGACTTCAAATATGCGCATCCGTTAATTGCACTGAAGCCTCCTGCCTTAATGCTTTTAGATTCACGACAAATAAGCTATTTTTCGGTGTTTTATCATTTAGGTATAGATGAAAATATTTGCCGCTGTTTAACAAAGAACCATTCTCCTTGCCACTTTGCCCTTGTTTCCAGTTTGAATGCTACAACGATCTAGAAACTGATGAAATCGATTAAAATATTAGGAACAAAGCTTAAATGACAAGACTGCGAGGGAGAAAGTTCAGTGCAATCACTATAACGGCGAGAGTAGTTTGCAGCCCTCAAGATAACAGCCAATACTTTTTCATTCCTCTTCCTAGCAGAAGAGGCATGCACTATCTGCGTCAACACAGATTTCTTACCTGACTGACGCAAGTGAAGTCTGATTGTCCCTTTGTGTGCTTTATGTTCTTTCAATTATCTTTAAGCAGATTAACCTCCCAAGAGCACCTTTTGCTCTGTAAAAAGACGCATCAGTTTACTGCGAAAACCGTTCATAAATGATTACCCAACCAACTGTCGCAAACTTCACTCTACCCAGAAAGACTGCGGATATAAAGTCAAAATCCCATTGGCATCACTATAGCGAGATCTATACGATACTCATTTTCACGATTTAAACGGTTCGCAGTATCTTATCATAAGCGGAACGTTGCTCGGCACATGACCCATCCAGTCATAAAGCTCTTTTGGGGATTCCATTCCTTTCTTTCAATTCCTTTTATACAGCGATAACTCAAATTTTAACATGAGCCGAAATTTTCCAAAACGACAGGGGTAAGCTGTGGCCCTCTGAGACTACTGTAGACCAGTTATGCCTAAACCTGGAGGACAAGTTGTAAAGTCTGTGCGGCAGGGAAAGACTGTGCCTAAGCAGTCAGATATTACAGTTCTCAATGGTTTATGCCGATGCCAGAAATAACTTTCACAGTGACATTTTATGCAGGATTCAATTCTGAATATTAAATTAATGCAAAAAAATGGCAACATATTGGTACTTGTTTAAGAGTACGATTCGGCGGTATGATGTCGAGTGGGCATTAAAGACGTGTGGAGAAAGGTTGAAAGAATCCGCCTGTGTGCTAAATTTTTCAAGCCAACAAAGATCGAAATTAAAACTTAATTTCACATAAAGCCATGCAGATCTAAGCAGGCTTTAGCAGTTTTACACCAAATTCAGTTGAATCATAGTTGCACTACGTAAATTGTTTGCCGGTTATGATGGTTGAAAGTAGGTCGAAGTCAGCGAATACAAGCAAAAAGTAGACGAATATGGTCCTAAAAGTCCTGCGTCAAAATATGCTTCTTTCTGAACTTTTTAAGGACTAAATTATTTCATATGTTTCAGCTTTAGTTAGCACTAAACATTCATTTCTGATATCATTCGGTGTGCACCCAGTCAAACTTAAACACAACAACGAAATGTGAATTTTCAGAAGCACTACAGAAAGAATTACCCTTACATAAATTTTTAATATAGGAAAACGAAGTTGACTGGCAGTCAGATGTGAACCTTAGATCGTCTGGATTCATGAAATGAAAAGCATGGAAGGAACAGCTGAGCCCAATCATCCCGGAAGTGCGATTCACGACGGAGGAAAAAAGAGGCGACCGCTTCCCTCTTTGAGCGTCCGACTGCAGTCAACCCGGCGATCAACTGAGCACAGCGGTCTACGGAATACCGACCAACAAGCCTCAGATGCCTGACCACTGTAATAATCATCCACCGCAATCCAAGCAAAACTCCGTCAAATGATTTTGACTGCAGGTGGAAGCTAACTGGAGGACGCTAACCGAAAAGCAAGATCTTAAATCTCTCCCGAGGGATATGTATATGCACACCTTGAGAGGAGGCAAATACGTTCCTTTTTGAACTGCTGAGGATGCGCAACAGTGAGAACACTTTTCTGCTCGACGGCATCAAAAATGGCCGATTTCCTACGCCGTAAGCATTAGTGGTGCAAACGCTCCCCAGAACCAGAGGAGACTTTATCTATGAAAGGTAACGGCGATTCCCATATGAATTCGCAAGCACGGGTGGTGGCGTACGCCAGCCCAAGATGTGCACTGGGAGCTAAATGGTCACGGAGCATTTAGTTCAAACTCTTCACCAATTTGCTGTTCGGCTTCATGTCTTGCAGTCCCGGTATCAGTTACATTCAGAGTCCCGTGTGAATGACCTTTACTGGTCTATCCTGACAGCAGAACGGAAGGTAGGCAATACCGTTCTGTTTGGATCTGCATTCTAGGATCTTTGGACACATTCACACAGTGACGAGCAAATAATAGCCGAGAGGTGTCGCCGACAGAGGCAGGAGAGCAAACATACACCGATACAGAAGACCACAGGCTAATACAAGGTAAGGTGTATCTTCGAATATGATGAGGTCGAGGCCATTGGTCCAGGCAGGAATAACAGGGCAACATATTCGGCAAACGTGCGTCTGTCAAAGCACGGTTCATTCTACTGCTGATAGAAGTAAGTATACAAATTCCAGGAAGCAACGGAGAAGATGCGATTGCTGAAACAAAGGAAAAGTTGGTATGATGATCGTGATGCCCCATAAACGACCTTTGTAGCTTTCAACAACTTGATATGCCAGTTATGCGTTCGAACACACAGATGTGAATCACACAGGTTGTAAGGCCGTTTTTCGTGAAAAGTTTGCCAAAAATTAAAAATCGCGTGTACGCCTTTAACTATACCGTTTTACAAAAATTAAGCACTTTGTTCCAGACCTTATGAAAATCCAATCTGTCCAAGGATCTTTAGAAAGGGATGGTCGTGAATTTATGGAAACGACTCCTCACTTTGCAAACCTGAGTCTTCAAAAATCTCCTTTGTAACATTTATACATGTCACTGTTATTGCACAATGCTAAGGCCGAAAGGATGAGTTTCATATAGGCAGAACGACATTGCTAACAAAGACAAGAGAGACTGGAATGGCCATTCCCGGTGTATTAGCCGTCATCAGCCAGACATACCCAACTCCAAGGTAGGCTCGACCCCGCGACCTGTTGTCTAGAAGTGCAACGCCCTAACCACTGGGTCACGGGCTCGTCGTCCTGCCGGTTGCGATATGTCAGCGCCCCTCTTCCACTACGTTATTAACATTTGACACTTCTTCTCATTAAACGAAGACAGTGCTAAATTGTCTACCTGTGTCACGTCTCTTCCTCAGTATATGTCATACCTGTCTCTCCAGCACTCTCGCTTTCGGTACGAATAAAGGTTGATGAGATAGCTGCAACTTGCAGGCAGAAGAAATGAATTTTATTCGCACTGTTTCTTTATGCCCGCGAAGCAGATAAGGAAATCGTATTTGAAAAAAATCGAAACACATGGTGCGCTGCATCGGGCTTCCCGAGTTCCGGAAGCCCGACTTACAAAGCCAGCGTTCTTAAGTTAGAAGCCAAAATACGTTTAACTGTGGACGAATAATAAAAGCAGCTATGATCAGACAGTTGGTAGTGGTTCTGAAACACTTAGCACGGCTACCGAAACCTAAAGGAAACATGGAAAAATGCTACATGTATGTCGTTTCTGAGCGTTGACTCCATCTTCATTACAAGTCCCATCGTGATGCATGGCGGCACGTCAGTTTAGTCGGGGACGGAGGAGCAGACTTGCCGTAAACGACAATATAACCTAAGATTCCCATTTTTGCTTTGTTCACCATTATGAATTAACCATATCTCCCGGCTCCAAACCTGAACACATGATTTTTGGATCCAAAGCAGTAAATCATGATCTAAGCTTTTAATCAAGTGAAGTGCTCATATCGCGAATGCTGCCATTGACAGTCCTCATTGAATAGGTGCAGTGTGTGTCGGCCTAGCTTAGCTTGGTTGTTCATCGTCATCCAGTTGGAATGTCGAGAAAGAGGGGAATTGCCCATGTTGCCTTCTGTAATTTGGAGACGTCAGTAAAAACCAACTGAATATCTCCGGCGGGAGCCGATATGACGTAGGCTCCGACTTAAATGACTGGCTCTGGAGGGCATGAGTTGCGACAGAGTGGCTAGTTTCCATGCTTTAGATTCCAAGATTGGGATTTGGATATGACTGACTGATTAAAGTGTAGCAGCCGCTCCAGTGTCCCATTTCTCCGGCTCCGTTTCGTCGGTCGATCGTCGCGACAATCGTTGACAGGCCGTTGACACACGACCAACCCTGCCGGCTAGGACTGGGGCCCCTCCTGTCCAGCTGCAGTGACTCCCAGCTGCCCTCACAAACTATTATTACCTCACGCGCGTCGGACGGCCTGGCTTGATACCCGTGAGCCCCTGTGATTATGCCTCCCCCTATTTCTCCTCTAATCTGTCCAATCTCATGAACAGCACTCAGCCAGTCACCCCCACCTACTGACAGAGATATTCACTCCCACGTACACTAGACACCGCGACTGACGCTCTCCATGAACGGACGCTTAGCTCTGTTGCAAGCAAACGTATAACTTACGGCAACCTGCTCGTGTGTACAGAATAAACTAGTCCTCACAGCTACTTGAATTCTGACATTAGACAAAACGAAATTATTGTGCGTGGTTTAAGTTGATCTCACATCCTTGATGGCCACAACGGCATGTAAGCCAAAAATGGCCATTTCAGTTTCCCGTCCCCGTCTTGGCGACACTTATAAATGGTCGATTGTTCTTTGCCATGGCTGAACCGAAAGAGCTTACAACTGCTGCTTCAGTTTTAGTAATGGATTGACATTTCTCAAACTGCAACCAGGACACTTCAGTAACCCACACTCCTGTGTGAGAAATCTCAGTAATTTTCCAACTTTCTCATAAAGATAGAACCCCGTTTGACGTCAGTTTGGTGATAATAAATCCTCATTATTGCAGTAAGGCTACCCACGGCGTAAGAAACGTATAAGACATATCGTATGTGGGAATAAGAGCTTTCAGTGAAAGACATCATTCAAGGCATTTTTGCGTTGTGTATATGTAATTTTACAGATGTGCGGATGCATAATTTTGCAGTGTGCACACAAACGTCCGTCAGAAGAGGGCGCTCTGTAGTAGTTACTTTTTGGCTCTACTTGGGGTAGCGCCATGTTGAAAAACAAACTTCCGATTATCTAGCCTGCTAAGATGCGTGGCAAGCAGTTCAGATGCCTCAGAGTATTCTTTCTCAATGGCCGACGCTGAAGGCAGACGACGACTTCCCAACCGAATTATCTCTTCCGGTATCTCTAGGACGCCCTCTGAAAGCGTAGATAGTCGTCCTGAGGGGAGCTTCAGACCGATATCAAAGCCATGCATGAGTGTTTGCCCGGCATCGTCTTGTTGGTCTTTGTCATCAGTCTTGCTCCCAGACTCCACGGATTCGCTTTCAGTACAGAAACTGGGTCGTCGTAGACTTGCATGGCGCTGTTCCGCGAGGCGCAGCTCTTCAAACAAGCACCGGGCCCTCTCTTGTTGCTGGCGGGCAGCCTCCTCATGAAGGATCCGGCTTTCATAGACTTGCTGGATGGTTTCACCGGCTGTTTTGAGGTATCCGGGACTGTTAAAGAGAATGCAAGTGGAACCAAAAAGACAACGCATGTTCTCTGCATGACGATGTCCCTCTGCTCCACTCTGCATTATTACCGGGGAGGCTATGTTTACTCTGCAAGCGGAGACTGAGCGTATTTCCTCCAGACATTTGTCATCTGGAACTAGGTCCGTGAGATTCTTATTGCGAAGGTTTACATGGGTTTCGGCGTTGGGTTTTTGCGAGACAACACCATTATCACTGTCTGAGGAACCTTCAGCATCATCTTCGTCATCCACCTTCCAGGCTAATTTGCGATAATTGGGGCACTCCAGGCTTCCCACGTGTACCATAGGCTCATCGTCGTTGAAGATGGATAGCTAAAAACAAAGGTCAAAATGAAGATATGTTTAGTCCTGAAACTTGCGCAGATGTCTGTCCAGTTAGCACTTTCTTGCAGTGTGGCAGGATAAATGAAGTGCAATTTTTGTAAAGCTACTTTTTCTCAACAGATGACCTGTTCAACAAGTGACACGGAGGCATCTGTTTGTCAAACAATCCCATTTAGCAATGGAACTGCGAGTCTTGGATGTGTCCACGGAAAAGAGGATCCTTGTCGTACTCGGTGTTTTAGTGCTCAAAACGTTCTACATGACGTATCTGCACTACATGTAGGAAGATTAGGAAGCACTGGCTGGCAGTTTAGGTTAATAGCCCAGATGGGGATGTTCACTTGCGAAAGGTTCAAAGGCCGATAGATGGAGGATGTAACCTCACATAAGCTTCAACACGGTACCATGCTAACTGTTGATTGGGCGTCTTTCCAACCATCTGCTTAATTTATGACAAGAAATGAACAATGCATCCGTAGAGGGATATATGCAATTAATGTTAATGCCAGCAGAAATCAAATCCAACTACATATGAAATATGTGTACAACTTCACCGTCAAGTTTACGGACATAAGACAAATGGAAAGAATTACCCGCCGTCTATCTAGTGAGGCATTTTAGGGGCAGATTTGCACAATTCGCTGGGAGCCTACTTCATCTTGATGCAACATGCTTTTTTGCAGAAATTTACTGATGACTATATTTGCTTGTAATGTGATTTTAAACTAACCAAATCAACCGTTCTCACTTTAAAAAAATGTCGAACAGTTTTCGTAAGGATTTCATGCGTTTTTACGTCCACTGTGACCATAAAGCATTCTCTCGGCACTGCCTTCTCAACAAGTACCATGTTCAAAAAACGAGTCTTATGTTTGATGTTCTTTCAGAGACATGTTAAAAACAGCTTGGACAATAGAACCCATTTTCGGTCAATTATCAAGTTTGTAAAATGAACTAGCCATAATTTGAACGATTTTTCCGCAGTATAGAGATGCATCGGCCTGTGTTAATGTTGTGCGCCAAAAACGCTGGTATTAAAAGCAACCTTATATCAGTTCTTTTCCCCAATGCGTTCCGATGAAATCCTATCGCAGGTACATAGCCAACTCTCATAAATTTTGAAGTACAGTCATATAAGACTGTGTAAGTTCTTTGAAATTTCCTATATTACGATCGAACAATCAGTTGGCAAGCATATGTTTTCAGTAACAACCTCAGGCCAATGTATTTACAGGGGCAATGATCTTTTTAATTGTGGACAGAATATAAATGTGTCTCGAGGAGCTGGGTTAGTCAGCCTCCATGTTCCCACGCCGCCCGCATAAGGGAGTCAGCTTGTTGAGGACGATGGACTTGTGGGTGAGAGGGAGGGGGAGGAGTGTCATCACCTGGAGTCGGCCGGGGAAGACAGACTACTTGTGTCAACGTCTTCTACCGACAGAACGCTGGGTTCGCTAGTCGAATGGCGACTGCTTCGGCTGTGGCCAGCACTCGTTTGCGCAGGCCTTAAGAGCAGTGTGTTGGCGCCCGGTAGATAACTTTAAAAGCTTCTTTAGCGTCGACTTGGTGGTACGTATCGACTAGATGGGCGAGAATCGGTCTTGAAATCTCCCGATTTTCCCCTCTGTCCAACCAGGCAGGCATGTGTTTGCGTACTCTCTTTTCCAGACGCCTCGCTATAGGGCTAATATATCCCGCATCACAGGAGCAGGTGAATGAATAAATACGCATGGATGTGGCCTGTAACAGTAGTCGTTCTTTGCACCCCTACCGTTGTAGGGGAGAGTTTGCGAAGAATACGCGCAAGTTCGACGCGGGGAGGACACCCCTGAGAGCTGTTCTAAGACGTCGTCTCAGCCACTTTGCTATTGCATGAAGGGTGAATTTCTCATATCCAAGATTGCACGTAGTGGTAGTCCGTGTTTGTGGATTTTGGAAAGATCGTACATTCTGAATATCGTCGTACTCACAGGTTTTAATCCTTTAAATTCCTTGTCAGACGTAGACCTTTTGTGTGGAGATCTGTAGGCACTTCCATTAACTGACTCTCGGTGGTTTCGTTTCGATCCGTGTTTCTCGGATTTTGAGAACTTTGCACTGTCCGATAAGATTTCTTCCAATTTCTCTACGTAATCCGTGTTATCTATCAGCACTATTTCTGAACTTCTATCCGGTCTGGTTAGCATGATATTCTCTATTTCACGAGGATCTCTGAGACTATAGACGGGAACCTTTGTCAAGGGACATTTGTTCCTTGGAACCTTCCTTAAATACTGCTCACAGCAGTTTACCAGAGTCGATTTAAAATAATCATCTCCAGGTTGGGAGGGTTTCAGATATGTTCCCCCCTCCCACCCCAATTCCACTGGCCT
Source organism: Spirometra erinaceieuropaei (assembly GCA_902702965.1). NCBI lineage: Eukaryota > Metazoa > Platyhelminthes > Cestoda > Diphyllobothriidea > Diphyllobothriidae > Spirometra > Spirometra erinaceieuropaei. The sequence goes on along the minus strand of CACRXP010000701.1, from coordinate 161,393 downwards.
CAACACGCTGAATCCGCCATGCGGACGGCGTGGGAACATGGCGTATGACAAACCCTGCCTCTTGAGACACCCTTATATTCAGTCCACAATTAAAAAGATAATTACCGATGTAAATGCATTGGCCTGATGATGTAATTGAATCTCTGTGACCAGTTGGTGTGTAATCTGCTTCCAGGACTTAGTTTGCTCCAAATCATTAAAAGACTAGCAGTCTGTGAAACATTTGGCGTGATCTAATAACTTTTGCAATCGCATGTCAGCGAACCAATCAGATAACTTTAAGTGACCATCAGATTCTCCAATTTAGCACTGAAACATGAAGCTTAGACATACGAGAATATTTCGACCACTGATGGTATAACATCTGTCTGATATTTACGAGACAGTTTACCAGTCTACACGGTAAACTCTCCAGGAAACACAGGAGTGTCGATTTTCCCAAAAAATCTCGAATGCCTAAAGAAGCATCAAAGGTGCCATTCGTTTGCATTTCTTGACCGATGCCCACGCAGATGATTTGCCAACCGACTTAGATATGACTGCCATCCGCAACACAGTGGGACTTGATATGTTTCAGACAGTTAACAGCCCTAAGATATTCTCCACATGAGGGAACGGCAAAATACGAGCAGCTAGGTTTGCCGCACAAAAGCATTCAGGACGGACTGATGCTCCAATGTCAGAGAAATAGGGTTATTGTTATCAAGGTGATAGGTTGAGAAGTCGTGAAGCAGATGATCAAACAGATGGCGAGAGTTCTGGCCGTCGACCGTCATCGCCGTCTGCAAAAATGCAAAGCTATTATCGAGCGAAGAAGAAGGCAACGTACCTAAGTTCTCGGCCATGAAATCGTCGAAGAGTTAAAAAGGCACACTTTGTTTGGGCATGTTAAGTACAAACCTAGAAGTGAGAAGTTTTGAAAAAGAAGCCTACTACTTTAAAGTTGGCTAACGCAGGAAGCCCCGACCTGGTCCGCAGCCTTTCGTTTAAATAGCTAACAGAGCAGAAACTACCAGCGCTGCGGTATGAGGTTTTGTTCAACACCACAGATGCTGACCCAGTCGACTTCACTGCAGTTCTGAAAGTTAAGATTTATGAACTAAAGCAGCATAAAATACGAAACAATCTCTCTGATAACGTGTCACCTCTGCTTACGGCGCATGTACAAACTCAGTGTATGTCGCGGAGCGAGTCAGAAGCCTACGAAGAACCTAAAGGGAAATGGGGAGATTATTTATTTTCCCACTGAATAAGGGCCATCAGCAGCCGGAATAAACTGACAAAAACACGAGGAGAGAGTCAAGGTCCCCTTTGATGACAAAAAATATAACAAACCGGAGCCGAAGTAGCAAATTTAGGCAGTGGCAGACCGGCGGAATAAACTGTTGAAAGAATTATAGCTAAGAGATGTAGTTACATCGAATGAAAGGCGCCATATGCAACCTACGGACATTGCTCTGTCCCGATTATATGATTTTTCAAATATCCACGAACTAAGTGTCCTGTTGCTTTTAAAGGTAACCCTGGCTATATATCAGCGAAACGGATGCTCTCAGAATTACTGTCAGGCCCTCTGAGTTCGGAGGATTCATTCGGACGAAATTGTGACCTCTTTCGACATGACGATTGCGTTTGATGCACAATGTCTTGTGCAGGAAACTTAAACATGCATTTAGTGAAATTCAGAGACTACTCAGAATCGAGCACCTCATGAATTCACCGAAGTGCAGCGAAACATTTAACTCGCCTTTTCTGGGTAGATCTAGGAGCAGATCCTAGGGAACCTCAATGGGATTAAAAATCTCCGCCATAGTGGCAGAATTAGCGCCAAGAAAGTTAGAAATATTAGTCTAGATGCAGCATAGGCTGGTTTTGTCATCGTTATGCCCACAATACGCTCCTTACTGTCAGGAAGGGAAATGTAAAATTTCCATAACTGCTCAACGCAATCTACCTCAACATACAGTTCGCGACGGAAGAAGAATAAAAGCAAGGACTGCCTTTCTTGACGTGCTCGTCGGAAAAATTTCCAATGGCGAAACAAACACCCCAGTTTACAGGAAATCAAAGAACACCACATATCTTTGATTTTCGCAAGAACTATTCGTAGCCCATTAACAATGCTGTGCGAGGGCGCTCATTAAAATGATTCTGACCATTGCACCAAGTCAGAGGAGCAATCACGTAAAACAAGATATCTGGGGGACTATTTTGTGCGGAATTGCCATTAAGAAGCGTTTGTTGTACGTGAACCAGAGGGTACCATGAGTAAAAGGGTCAAAAAAATCAGTGACCAACCAGGACTCAGGGAGGAGTTCGGTGCATAAACTACCCTTGTACTTACACGGGCCAGTCTGAACGTATACTCGGCTCGACATACGCGAGCACAATTTGGCTGCATGACTGGATGACAAATAATCACAAGTGGCTGCTCACCTCTTCGAAGTCTTCATGAATTTAACTTCGATGCCGATAACGGAATTGCCCATGTCGGAATCAAGACAGGCCAAGAGTTTACCGGAACCTGGGCCTCGGGTGAGAGCTCATTCGACAGATATATTGATATGGCGTCCGCATAAAGAACCCTGCGTAGTCATCCGCCTCCAGGTTGTCCTACCTGTCGTTTACTATCTAACGAGTCGCATAACAGTCGCCCTTTTGCTCCTGGCGTCATTTCTAATGGCGAACTACTGTACGGGTGGAAAGCTTAGGAAAATGAACAAACCATTCCGGTACCCGACCAGTATTCTTCTTTCTCATTTAGAAACCTGTGGTGCATGTTACGGCTGCCAGTGTTCCAAAATCCTAGCGCATAGCTGCGAAGATATTGACCTCAAACATAACTGAGACGAAAGAATCTGGAGAACTGAAGAATCATTGCGATAACATTTCGAAAGGAAATACCTGTCCATTGTCGGAGGATAAGAGAACAGCATACTTTCGGGTATTTAGTAAGGTTCATGACTGAACCGAATAGTTGCTGGTCAATGATAAGTCACGTGGTTGGGCACTAACGAAATACATCAGTCGTGGACACCGCTATTGCCTTTCAGCCCTCGAGAATCAGAGCGGCTCCATCAATGAGTCCATAAAGTGGTTACTCACTTGGGGAGGCTTAGGTCTTCTGTTAATTAGTCCCGCAGAACGTAAAGTTCGTGCTAAGAAGGAGTATGGGCATTTGAAGTAGATGGTTGCTTCCAAGTGACTTCAGTTTCCTCTTGTTTATTCTCCAGCAGCTCCGTTATAACTGAAACTGCCAGACCCTGTGCGATGGCAGTCGATACTGTAATGACACCACTTCGGCCGGGCTGAGTTTTAACCAGTTACTTATATTCAAGAAATGTTCGGTCAATTAAATAATTGTAACAGAACCTGAGGTTACAACTTCAAGCATCCAAGCGCTGCGTTGACAGTTTAAATGTACGCGTAATGGGCAAAGGATAATTAAGTTCGGGAGGAACACCGCTTTCGTGAAATTTATTTCATGGGGTCCATTCTTTTATTTCATATCTGAGGGTGCGCTCCCGTGCTTCTTTCCACAGCGTCATTTGGTGTGAAGTGCTGGATTCGGAGTAACCTCCAAAGGTCTCTACCCTGTACGCAATGCAATGTATATATATATATATATATATATGCCCCGTCCAAAACGTCTCTTACAAACCACCCGTGTAGAGTGAGTTGGCAAAGGTGACAGTACAGTTTGGTCAACGCATGACGCATATGCTTTTACAGTACTACTATCCTAGACTGAGCAAATGCTGCGTTATCTCGGACTGAGAAATTGCCTGGTTTTTCCAGCATCTTGATGAGCACTCCGAAGCTCTACTATAAACAATATGTGGCCGAAAAAGATTATACAGTACGAGTGGGCGGAACCTCTCTCTAGGGGAGAAATTTGGCAAATAAGGCTTCCTTTTAACATGAAAGAAACGCCCACTTGATTTGCAGCTTCCTCACCAGCCGAGTGATGACCGGACGGGTTGACGAGTTTACGCATAAACAACGATAAACGCCATAAATACCGAACGTGTCATTTCTCTGGCTACTTTCGAAATAGTCTTTGCACGAGCCAAAGGATCCTGTAAGCCACAAACCCCATCCGACAGGCATCGGTTGCCCCGACTCAAGTCACGTGCCAGCTTTTACACAACAGAATTTATACGTTTCAGATACTTAAATTTTACGTCTGTTTCGTCGCCTACATGATCGTCATCACTGAAAAACATTAGTTCCACCATTTTACTTGACCTCAAATTTTATCCTTCTCTGCATACAACTAACGACGGGGGACAAGAAGAAGGGCGATCATCCGCTTTTTTAGGTGTCCTGGTCTGCTGGATGTCTGCTGGTATGCATGAATGATGCTAGTAAACGCCAAGTTCACAGTCATCACAACAACCAGCAGCTAGCAGACCATCGTGGCCGTGTATAAACCCTCTACAATGGTAATGAAACGCACTTTTGCGTGTCAAAGATAAAACCGCTCAAATGAAATTTCTTCGAGAACTTTTCATGGAAACAGACACCCATACACTTTCGACCACCAAAACTCATAAGTAAAGACTATAAAGGAACCAAATGAGGGACAGCTGAGTAAATGGTGGATTCTGACGCATATTGCAACTTGCCTGAGACCGCCGACCGTCTTTTCCAAACTCTAAAGATCTGCTTTGCTTACTGGCCTGGAGCAACACCCCCGACCTGAGACCGAAAAATCCATTGGAACGAGGTGAGGCCTCGCACGTGGTTTATCGTATCAGATGTATTTCCTGTAGTGGAACTGCCTGACGACTACATTTGCGCAAACATTAATACACCAATGTGGTGGGAATAAAGCATCATTGTCGTTGGTGAAAACAGACAGTGCTACGACTGGGCGTTCGTTAGCATTTAAGGATGTTGAAATAAGTAACCGAGAAAATTCTCACATAACCAGGAAGATACTGAAAGCCTGACATAGAAGCCCGGCACCCATCGGTCGTCCAGTGGCCCTTAGTGAAGCTACAATGTCGCACAGATACGTCGCAATCAGATGGACCTAGATTTTTAAGGTTTGAAGCATACGAACTCGATGGGCGACATCAGAGCAAGCAGTCGGATTGCGATGGTCGTCACTGCAGGTGCAGGGGATCAACAGCATCCACTGCCCCAGATCCGAGTACATGATTGGTGTGCCTCTCGACGCCTGAGTCAAATTAGTGCACTTCGATCAGTAATCAGTCAGTCCGGTCATGAACACTGCTAAATACTGTGAACTATGCAATAATGCGTGCAAACCATTTCGTCAAGTTTCTGAAACAAACTGGCTTTGAATGGATGACAAGGGTTGTGAACGCGAATCTACCTACCGAGCTGAACTCAATGATAAGGTAGCGGGAAGCGCATCGACAGTAAGCGGGGGTAGACCTATAAAGCGTTGTTTCGCGCTTATTCCGCCTTTTTTCGGCTAGTCACAATTCTGGTTATCATTTTGGATCAGAAACACTATGAAGTATCGTGTTAGCCTATCTTTCGACGACGGAGACGTTGATACGCTCGAAATGTTGGGGCAAAAATTTCAATTACCGAGATTCCATCTTTTCATGTTGCTTCGATCTTAAAATATTGCCGCTCCCCACAAAACATGAGCTGGTCAAGGCCTGGTCTGGTTTAAGGCGTCTATGCAGAGGTGTTAGAAAAATAGGCATTAATGTAACTCCAACCCTGGATTCAAAATTGTCTCCAACTTTTATTTCCTCCTATGAGTACTCAAAGCTTTCCCCAAGTTCCGGAGCTAGCTACTTGTCATGAATAATGATGATTTCCCAACGTCGTTGATATTCTTTGGAACTCGTGAGAAGTCGCTGCCTGTGATTTGCCTTCTTCATTTTCCAGTCGGTTTACATTCAGGGAGCACGCGAGTTGTTACATCAAGGCCAGTTCTGAAACCGTATGTCGTATGAAAGTACAGAAAGTTCTGATTGATCCGCTTTCCGATGTCCAGACCTACTAATCACTAACTTATGACTTTTTAGGATGTTTACATGGTTATGTGGTCGAACATCTAGTTTGTTAGCCAGAAATGAATGTCACTTTAGCCATCCAAGACCATTGTTAGTCTAAAAGGGTGCTTACTAAAACAGCCATTGTTCTGGTGCTTCAGAGTATGGCTAACTGCAAAGAACTCTGATTTTAAGAGTGCAAATCGCTCCAGCCCTCCCCTGAACCAATAGGATATTGTGACAATGGTTTATTTTATTTTTATCCGCCTAAATATTTCCAATGGGACAAGGGTATGTAACCCCCTTTGGGGAGATCGTAGCCAGCCACAAATCTAACGCCAACCATGGCCATGCCTTCAACGGCAAATCCCTAACCAGTAAGCATCGGAGAAAATCTCAAATGTAACCGTAACCTCAAGCCAAATCCTAAAGCCCTAACCCTAGGCTCAACCGCAAATCCAAACCACAGCTCAAGCCTGG